>PVKU01006221.1:0-107961 GCA_004027475.1 Anoura caudifer
GGTCAGGTACAGTCCTCGGGGACCGCCTCCCACACGCGGTGACCGTGCATGGGCGAAGGAGACAGGACAGGGTGGCACGTGTGCCCCTGGTGTTCAGTTCCAAGCTGCTGTCATGTTATCTTGCAAGAGAACCTCAGCTGACCCGGGGGTCCCTGCACCCAGGACACGGGCCCCTCAGGGTGTCCTGCTGGGCTGCACTGTCCCGCCGTGGGAGCCAGAGGCTAGCGCGGGTCCGAGCGTGTGTCCCTGCAAGGCTGGCCACAGGGTCCCCAGGGGTTGGACAGAAGAGGGGACCAGGGTCAGCGGGCCTGTGGCCGTGGGTGTGTCAGGAGGGTGGTGCCAGCATTTCATGGTTCCGTGGCCAAGGGCTTCCCTTCTGCTTCTGCTGCAGAGGCCACGGCAGTGCCCTGGTCACGGGGGCGGAGCACCAGTGTTCCCGCACCTTCTGTGCCCGGACCCACCCACCTGCCCCCCATCATGCCTGACAGAGGGGCGTGCAGATGAATGCAAACTCATCATTCTGCTCGAAAGTGTTCGCACCCCCTCCTTTTAGGGAAACAGATGTGGCCAAGCAGCCCCTGAAATAACCCCAACTAGCAAGCAAAGAAGAAACAGAAACTAAAGTTAAAAAGGGAGGTTGCGCAGAGACTGGCCTCTGTGGAGGGCCAGGGAGCAGGGCGTCTGGGTGGCCGACGGCACTTGTCCCGAAGCCCCAACCCCGTGGCCGCTCCGTCAGGGGTCTGCCCCCGGGGAGGCGGGAGAAAAGCTTCCTTCAGAGCAAGATGTTCGATGCGTTTCCTGGAAACCGCGTCAGTTCTCATGACCCAAATAGAAATGGACCCGATCGTGCAGCAGACAGTGAGTCCACCCGGGGTTTTTAAGGAATTAGGAGAACCCTTGTAGAGCCAGTTAAACGGTGCAGGTCTAGAGGTCCTAGTGACCTTGGAAGATTACATGCAAAAAAGAAAAAGCATTTATCTGTGCAGCGTGTCCCCAACACCAGGGGAGTGTCCCTCACCACCGCGGCACGGCTCCCGGCCCGCCACACGCCAGCCCTCTGGGGCCCCCTCCGCCACCCTCACTCGGTGGGTGTGGCTTTTGTACGATGCTTTCAGAAACTCCAGGGCTGGTCGATTTGAGTGACAGGGACACAAACAAAGCCCCACCCACCCCTATCCCACCCACCAGCTCCACAGTGGGGTGGGTCGTGGCCGTGGAGCGGCTGGCGTCACCGCCTGAGGTGCAGTCTGGGTCCCCAGGTAGGTGCAGTGCTTGCCCTGTCCCTGAGCCGCTGCTCCGGCGGGAGGCCCCTCCGCACCCAGCGGCTGAGGACGCCCGTGACCGTGGAGTTCGGGGAGGAAGATGGCCCGGTAAGGGGACAGCCCCGCCCACCCCTCAGCTACAGCGTGGCTGCCCAGGCGACTTGTGGCATCTCTCCTTTCCAAGGGTGAGCCCTGCCTGTTGTCCACCAATTCTGTTCCTTCCCCGTGTGCTGACAGGGCGGCGGCGGCGGAAACGAAACGGCGTTCGTGCTGCTTCGGGACAGAGTGAACGTCCACCGCCTGGCGGGGCTCTCCGCGGCCCCCCCGGAGTCCCTGCAGATCCGGGTCGAGTTCTCGCGGCCGGCCGCCAGGGCCTTCCCGGTCATGCTGCTGCTGAGGTGCGTGGGGCTGGACCGTGAGAAGGTCTTTCCGGTGAACTTGCACTTCTGATGCAGCAGGAGGCTGGCTGTGTAAAGAAACTGACAGCCCGACCAGCGGGGGGGGGGTGTGGGTGTGTATGTGTGTGTGTGTCACACGGGCAGTGTCCCCATGGGACATGCACTGCGGGCGGACTTGCGTCCACCCTGAGAGCTAAGCCATCGGGCTCGGACACCTGCCTCTTGGCAGAAAGAGCTTGGGATTTCGCTTAATCTTTGTCACACTCAGAAAGGTGACGGGTTCTGAGCAGTGTCTCCCGGTCACCACGCTGTGCTTGCTGCCCCGAGGCCATCACTGCCTGACGGTTAACAGTCACCGCATGGGGAAGTGAGTCCAAGGACACCCGCCACACTCAGGGCTGTCCCGCCCTCCGGGAGCCCAAGGGTGGCGTTCCTGCAGGCTGGCGGTCACTGTCCTCTCGGTGTCCGAGCTCCGCGTTCTTTAATGAAGCGAGTGAGGGCCATACAGAGGGAATGACATGGTGGGGCAGGGGGGATGCGGCTGGAGATGCACGTCCCTCTGCCCCTCCCTCCCGCCACCTCCCTGTTGTTCGAACTTCTCTGCACCAAGTGGCGTGCTGGCCGTCGGGCGGGAAAACGGGGACTGGGCCGGACGGGACGCCGAGGCTTCCTGTCCGCGTCCCCAGGTTCGCGGAGAAGCCGACCCCTTCCCGTTTCCTGGTGAAGCAGACGCACTCCTGGGAGGGGCTCACGGCGCACGTTTCGGTGCCGGCGGCGTTGCTGCGAGGTCAGTGGACCAGCCTCCCTCCGCCCTCAGCTCCGCCCACGTGACAAAGCCCCGCAGTGACGTGTGAGCGCATCCTCCGCTTCACCGCGCTCAGCCTGCAACCCGCCGTCACCGCTCCCTCTGCCTTGGGTCTGGGCTGTGCCGTTCCACGACCCTCAGGCTGTGACTCCGGATTCACTCGTCCCCTTCCAGGGCCCGCCCAGGGGTACCTGTCCGTGCTGGACGCGGACTACGACAGGGACCCTCCGCACCAGCACCTGGCCGAGGCCGTGAGCTACACCCTGCGGGTCCAGGGCGTCCGCTGCCTGCTCTGGGACGCGAGGTGGTGGGCTCCCGAGAGTCGCCCCCCACAGCCAGGCGCTTCTCCGGGAAAAGTGAGCTGCAGGTGCGGACACGGGTCTGCGGGAGGGCTGGGGGTCTCGGTGACGGCGTCTCCTCCCAGGGCCTCACCGACCTGGGCCCCTGGGCACGTGGGGCCGTGTGTGTGTGTCTGTGAGCCGTGCGCCCCACCCCAGCAGCAAAGGGCGAGGGTGCACTTGGTGACGTGAGGCCCAGTCCTGCACCGACTGGGGCGACCACACGGGCGTTTCCGTGTCCATGGGTCCAGTTGCCCAGTTAGAAGCCTCCGACCCCAGGTACAAGCTGACACCGCGGTGGAGGCCGTGCTGCATTTTATTCGGCACACTCAGAAACAGTCCCTCAGAAAAGCGGAGTCAGACTGTTCCCTGGCTGCCCGTGAGGGGCCGGAGCGTCGGGGCCACGCCATGTGTCGTGCGGCCGTCGCCGTCCGTGGCTCCTTGTGTCCCGGTCTTCACTGGACACGGCCCCGCTGGGGACACGCAGACCTGGAGACGGCACAGCATTTCGTGCGATTTCAATGCGCTCGTTTCCGCGCTGATGCCATCGATCGCACTCTGTCACCTGCCGTTCTCGGCGGGCGCTGGGTCCGAGCCACGCTGGGACATCAGGAAGCTGGGCCCCACTCGCAGGACGGGAGGCAGGTTTCAGTTTGGAAAAGCCAGTCCACCTGGTGGTGGTCATGGCAACGGCAACACCAGGGCTGTGGCACCGCGAACAGTCTGACCGGTTGCCAGGTTGCTAGGTCATCGGAGGCTCTGGGCCATCGTCATGGGGACCTCAGTGCCGTGGTCACAGGGTGTCACGGAGATGGTGGTGCCGGGGCGGCCCCAGGAGCTGTGAGCGCCGGCCGTGCCGCCACAGTCTCCGCCTCCTGCTCACTCACCAAGCACTTTCAATGGGTCTGAGTCGCCCTGTCCCGCCCGGCCCGCCACCCTCCCCCAGGTGCCATCCCTGCAAGACACGTGTGGCCCTCACCCCCCTCTCCCCGCAGCTACGACCGCCCTGCCGCTGCCTTCTCCGTCGCAAGAAGAGACCTGAATGCCACCTTTGAGGCCGGCGACATCTCAGAGCTGCAGGGGTGAGTCCCAGTTGCTCATCAGCACACATCTTGTCGGTGCTCAGGCCGCCCCTCCCCTGCTGTGCGCTTCGGCGGCTGTGTGGTCCGTGGTCCTCGTGGCCTCTGCCTTTCGAATGTGTGTGCTGGTTAGTGACCGTCACCCAGTGTCACCGCGTCAGCCATGTCTGTCTGTCTGCCTGCACTCTCAGCCCCGGCAGCCGGTGGCTGACCACACGGAAGTCTCCGAGGTTCAGCTGAGGTCAGTTGGGAACGCAGTCGGCTGTGACCATCAGGTCAGCGTCCACGTGACGCCGCTGCCTAGTCTGCGGGTCCTGCTTTCCGTCCTTGTCCCCAGAAGTGCCCCCTTCCAGGTGACAAATCTAGAGTGCCCGCCTCTGCAGCTGCCCTGTGGGTAGAGGTGTGCCAGGTCTGAAAGGTGGGCAAGCAGAGTGGGCGCCCGTCTGCCTCATCCATCCGTCTGTCTAGAAGCCACACAGGATGCCCAGCTGCCCGTGGCTGTACGGCCACTCTGCCTAGGACGTGTCAGTCGGGGGTCTGCATTTCCTGGTGTGTAGGCTGTGACGCCCCCTGCCTTACAGCTGCGTCATAGGGATGCCACCTTGATTACCGATCAATCATCAGGAGTTGGTTCCTCGTAGACCAGTAGGCGGACCCCATAGGTAGTGATCCATTAGCTGGTGACACCACCAAGGCTGCCGTGTGAGGGCCACCAGGGGCCCAGTGACTGGGGCTCGGGACAGCAGGTGCAGCTGGGCTTTTGGACCCCCTGGCTGGGGGGAGGGGCCCTTCTTCTGGGTGTGTGCACGTGTTAGCCTGTGTGCAGGTGTGTGCAGGTGTGTTAGCCTGTGTGCATGCATGTGCAGGTATGTTAGCCTGTGTGCGTGCATGTGCAGGTGTGTTAACCAGTGTGGGGAGCGTCGGCCGGCCTCTGACCGCACCTCTGTTTCCTGACCGACGCCCTTGATCCCCCTCCTTCACTCGCAGGCACCCGGCAAACCCGTTCCCCGGCATCGCGGTGGCGGTTTGTGCGTTTCTTTACACGCTCCTAGTCATGAAGGGCAAGCTCATGGACCGCCACGAAAGGGGGAAGACCGGCTACGTTTTCCTACAAGAGCGCATCCTGCCTGGGCAGCAGCTGTACGCGGTTGTCGTGGACACAGGCTTCCGGGCTCCGGCCCACTTGACCGCAAAGGTGACCGAGCGTCCTGGGAGACAGGCAGGGCGTGGGTGCACGGCGTGGTAGTTCAGCAGTCAGTCTGTCCCCGGTACCTGGCGCCTCGGCCCCACCTTGCTCCTGGTGGATGTGTCTGCCCTCCCCCTCCCCCAACCCCTCACTGCTTCAGGCCCCTCCCCACTTCCTGCCTCTGCTGCAGACAGCAGCCCAGAGTGACTGGCCACCTCTGAGCGGATCCCTGAGACTCTGAGAACCAGGCTGTGCTCCTCTGCTTAGTGTGGACCGGGCACCCGCCACCCAGAGGGAGGCCTTGGGAGACAGTGCGAGAACAGCCCACACCGACTTGGGTGGCTGGCAGGCAGTTTGGGGGATGGGGGTTTCCCCAGAGTTCCTGATGGATGCAGGCGAGGGGGCAGGGGCAGTGTGAGGGGGAGCAGCAAGGTGTGGGGGGTGGGCCACGGCCACGTGGAGGCCCCCTGCAGGCGGCGCTGCAGAGCTGCGGCTGCAGGAGGCACCCAGAGGCCATCCCAGCCACCCCGTGGGTGCTGTGAGCCTGCTCGGTCCCCCAGGAGGGTGGGCTCTCCTGGTGCTTGGAACTCACTCTCGGTTCTCGGCTCACCTGGGCTGCTCTCCAGCCCCACAGGGAGAACAAGGGGGGCCCAGGCTGCAGGAGGGGGTGGGCAAGGGGGGGAGAGGGGAGCCGGGTGCCTGTCACCTTCCCTGCTGGAGCCCTGGCCCTTCAGACACACCCCCCCCCTCAGAGGACACCCCTCACAGAGGAGCCTGCACACAGCACACTGGACATGAGACCGAGGGCAGTGCCTCAGGGTGTCTGCCCTCATCGCTGCCCTGGACACTCGGGGGGACAGCCAGGACGAGACCCAAACAGGAGTCTGGGGTTGGAAGGAGGGAGGGGATCAGTCACCTGCAGGCGACGGGACGTCAGCATGGAAAATGGAGGAGGGTCTTCAGTCCGATGACCAGAGTCAGTACCAAGCGTCGCCGAATTGGCGCCTCCTCACAGCAGCAGGGGCCCCTCCGGCCACGTGGCTGAGGCCAGCACGGCCCTCGTCAGGGCCACAGAAGGCCGGCACCCGGGGGAAGGTGGCCGGACACGCACGGGGCTGTCGGGAGGAAATGGGCGCAGCGCTGGTGCCCGGGCGGGAAGCTGGTTTCCCTGCCGTTTCTCCCGAGTCAGCCAGAAGAACGGGCAGCGCCGGCTCACGCGAGCTTGGACCTGACTGCGTATTTTTTTTTTACTCCCTCCCCGCCCCCGCAAACCTCAAAACGCTGTTTGGAAAAAGTTCTGTTCAGACACCCAACCAAGACATGGAGGTTAAAGTCCGTGAAATCCAACCCAAACCCCGGGAAGCGTTTCGTGGAACTTGAAAGAGCGAGTGTAAAAGGGGCGTGGAAGAAGTGCAAGCGTGTCAGAGGGTTACAGGCGTGGGCACGCCCACTGGAGGGAACCGCGGGCCAGGGGCTCCCGGGGGACAGCAGGCGCGTTGACGCCCAAGTGGCAGAGACAGCGTCGCGTGGTTGGGAGACGGATGGACAGAGACTCGGGACAGACGGGCGGGTGGGAGGGGCGCCGTGGCTTTCTGGGTGGAGAACAGTGACGTTAACTCCCCACTGCACATTGTGTCCAAAAATGAGCCCTGAAGCCTAGAGATTTAAGGATGAAAACCACTTGGAAATTACAGGAAATACTCTGGGATGGGGAAGGATTTAAAGGAACAGAAGCAAGGAGTTTTCTTAAATGAGAGACTGGTGCATTACTGTCAGAATTGTACACTTCTGTGCCCCAAAAAGCCCAGCCCGAGGGAACGTGTGTCTGCAGTGCCCCTTGCCTGCCCAGCCCCACCCCCCCCCCCGCCGTGTCCTCCGGGCCCTCGTACCCACACTGGGCTGAGGCGGGAGGCCGGTGCCCCATCATGAGACAGGCCATTGCCCCAGTGAATCAGAGTGACACCTGACCTGCCCTGGCAGGGTCTCCTGCGGGACCGGCCACAGGGCCCACGGGGGGTGCTGGCTTCCAGGATGGAGGGGTGGGCAGGGCAGGGAGCAGGGTGCCGGGACCCTACCCTGCAGCACCAGGCAGGGTCAGGGGTTCGGTGCCTGAACTCTCACCCCCGTGTCTTCGTGTCGAGGTTTATCTTGTCTTATGCGGTGACGATGGAGTCTCGGAGCCCAGAGAACTCTACTGCCCGGGGAAGCCCCTGTTCGAACGGAATTCCAGACGCACCTTCGTCCTCAGGTATTGGAACCTTCTGCCTGCGCAGTTGGGGAAATGGGCCAGGGAGGGCTCGGGGGGCCTGATGGCCCCCACACACTCTGGCAGGGACCACGACCCCACACAGTCGTGTAAAGCATCACGTGAGGGGCGGCGGACAGAGAGAGGAGTTCTTTCCATGCCGGTAAACTCCTGCTCACCGCGGCACCACTTGAAGGGGTTGGTTCTGCCCACACACACGGGCGAGCAAGGTGCCAGGTGGCGCGGACACGGGGGCTGGAGGAAGGGAGCCGCCACCAGACAAGGAAAGGGGAGACAGCTGTGTTCTCCTGGAGAACTTTGCTTCCAGGGTTAGCTGGTTGGGGTACGAGGTACAATCTCCTCATGGAGACTGACGGGTACCTGCGGATAGTCCCTGCCAGATGGACCTCAGCCAGGGTAGAGGGACCGGTTGGGAGGTGCTCGGGGTCGTGGCTCCAGGTGGCCGGGCACCTGTGTCCTGTGACTCAAGGGACCTGTGGGGTTCACCGCCCAATGCCGGTGTCCCCCTGGGCCCTCGTGCATCACTCTGTCTGCTGATGGGTCCCACCCTCGCCCGTGGCTGACGGCGCGCATGTGTCCTCAGCACCCCGGCTCCGCTGGGCCCGCTCCGGAAGGTCCGCCTGTGGCACGACAGCTGCGGGGCTTCTCCCGCCTGGTACGTGAGCCACGTGATGGTGCAGGAGCTACGTGCAGGACGGGGGCTCGGACGCGGCTGGTTCTTCCCCGCCGAGTGCTGGCTGGCCGCGGGCCAGCAGGACGGCCGTGTGGAGCGGGAGCTGGCCTGCCTGCGTGGGGGCCCTGGCTTCCGGAAGGTAGGCGGCACCCGGCCCTGCCCGGCCACAGGCAGGACACAGCACCTGCCTCTGCCCGAGCACAGTGTCCGCGCTCTCCCCGTTCCCGTGTGCGGCGGTGCCTGGGCCAGCCCCTCCCGGGTGCTGCTCATTCTGGCCTGGGAGACCTGGGCGGAGACCCGGGCATGTGTCTGTCACTCTGCATCTGCGAGGGGGGCGTGGGGCACCAGCTCTTCTGTGGGTCGGACTTCTGGGCTCCTTGCATGCGGCATGGCGCCCACCGCAGGGGGCCCTCCCAGCTCTCGGGTAGTCACAGCCCTGCGACGTTCAGCTGCGCCGGGCAAAGAGCTGAGGACGGGGGGGGGGGGGCGGTTTCGAGTCCACCGGGGTGGCCAGGCAGAGACGCGATCGTCCCGCGAGCGAGGGCTCGTGAATGGCTCTGGAGCAGCGGCTCCAACCTTTCGGCGTCTCTGGGCCACACGTTAAATACGCTGTGACACATAGTCACGCAAAGATCTCGTGATGTTTTCGGTGAATTTAGGATTTGGCGTTGGACTGCGTGCGTGGCCATCCTGGGCCGCAGGCCGCCTGCAGGCCACGGGTGGGACCCCTGCTCTGGAGAGAAGGGTGTGAAGATGCTCAAGGGCGGGACAGGCACCCAAGGCTCCAGGGCCGTGGGAGGTGGGGCTGGCGTGGCCGGCACACTGGGAGCACAGTGGGCCAAGGGGCTGCGGGCACGCTGGGGACGAAGGAGCACGCACAGGCTCCCCGCGCAGAGAACCGCTGGTCGTCGGCCCGGATTCCGCGCTGGGTGGTGCCAGCGAGCGTCTCTCGCGGTCCATTCCAGCTTCTGTACTCCAAGTTCACGGAGCTCCTGGAGGATTTCCACGTGTGGGCCTCGGTGCACAGCCGGCCGGCCGGCGGGGGCCTCCTGCGCACACCGCGCCTCGGCGTGGCCTTCGCCCTGCTGTGTGCCTACGCCGGCCTCGCTGCCCTGGTCACCGCCGCCGGACACGAGCAGGTGGGACACGCTTCACTTCCCTGAGGGGGCTTCCGAGTCCCAGGCCTGCGCGGGGGGGCAGCTTGACTCAGGGCTTAGCTAGAGTCGCGGTGTGCAGAGGAGGCTTACGGCAAGCCGGCCGTGACGCGGGCCTCCCCGGAGCTGGGGCTCCACCACGGGGCAGTCGGCTCCACCTCCGCCGACAGACACCATGTGGGAGCCTGGGGCCGGGGCTGCAGCCTGGGGTGTCCTGCGGGGTGCTCCTGACTTCTTCCAAGGGTAGCAACTAGTTCAACGTTTAAAACCCGCTGACCGAAACAGAACCATCCCGATGGCCCCGCTTGGCCGGGGGCAGGGGGAGGTGCCAGTCTAACCGTCCCCACGAGATCCCCCCAAGGGCAGGTCACAGCATGAGTGTGGGGGAGGGGAAGCAGTCACCTCCGCTTCTGATGGCGGCCCTGGGCTGAGGACGCGGCGGCGTGGTTTGTCACCACAGGCGTGGTGGCGCATCCACAGATGCCCCGAGCTCAGAGCTCCCGCCACCGCAGCAGCAGGTCAGCAGGTTCTTTTTTAAAAAGAGCAAGTGCGTAGGATCGTGAGAAGATGCTGAAGTCTCAAGGAGCAGGAAGGGCACGGCTGCGTCCGCTGGGGACAAGACCAGTGGACAAGGCCACGAAACCTTAGGTGGCTGCTCCTCCGAGGTCGGCCAGTGGTCTGATCTTCCCTCTGCTTCTCTGCGTACTGGGGACACTTTGGGGACATTCATGGCTTCTTGTCAGATTGCAGCGAGGACTGAGCCCGCCTTGTACACGCTGCAGGCCTGGTGTCCAGCAGGTGCTCGGCTAGTGTTTCAGTTTAAAGGGATCGGAACCAGAGAAAAGCAGGATTTGTGCCGCCATGTCCCCTTTTGTCCCTGAGGGGGGCGGGGGGGACTCGGGGAACTCAGCTGGCACACGTCTGTGAACCCCGCGTGGTTACGAGCGACGGTGCTCCGACCCACACGGACTTCGGGTGACCTGCCTGCTGCTGTCCTCACCGCAGCTGCTGCCGAGGGCCGGCCCCATCCGCTTGCCCCTCGGGCTCTTCCGGACGGGCTTCCTGTGCACCCTCCTGGCGTCTCCGGGGGCTCAGCTCTTGTTCCTGCTCTTCAGGCTCAGCCAGGTACCTGGTCCCGCCTGTGCGGCCCTGTCCTGGGCAGGACCCCGGGCCCCTGCCCTGAGTTGTGTCCTCGCCCCGCAGGAAGCCCGCCGGCCCTGCCAAGCGCAGCCGCCCCCGCCCCTGAGAGCAGCGCCGGCCACGGCACCTCCGGGTGAGCCCGCACCTCCTGGGCCGGAAAGGTGGGCTTTGTCTGTCGGGGAATCACAGCAGGAGGAAAGCGGCCAAGTCCGAACAGGGGGGTCAGGCGCTGACCCGTCGCGCTGACCCGTCGCACTGACCCTCTGTGACCAGTCCACGGGGTGGCGGCTGGACTTCCTGCCTGCCGCGTGCCCTGGGTTCATTCCGAGGGACATTCGGCGTCATCTCCTGTGTTTACGGGACATTTAAGGGGTCCGGGTCCTACCAGGGTGGCAGCGTCCTTGCTGCGTGTCCCGAGTGCCCGGAAGGCCCATGTGGTGTGGTCGAGGGACGCAGGGACGGCGTTTCCCGAGGAGAGGACCCTCCCTGGAGCCCCGCCCCCCACTGTGATGTTACAAGGTTGACCTTCTCCCACGCAGGCCCCGGTTCCCGTCAAAGGACACCACAGGCCCGGACGTCACCCAAGGTGAGCACAGGCCGGTGGCTAATCCTGAAAATCCGACGGGGGGGCGTCCTGGCTCCTGTTGCGGCTGCGGTCTGGCCCTCAGGGGGGGATGGAGATGGGGAGCCCACCGTGCGGGTACTGTAGGCACAGGAGGCTGCCACCTGGGACGGAGGCCGCAGGGAGGGCTGTGCGGGGGTCTCCGCAGAAGGGCGGTGGCAGAGGGCGGGAAGTCACTCCGTGTGGGTGGGCGAACACTCTAGCAACTGGGCCCGAGGGCCAGGGCAGGGTCGGCAGGTCCGGCTGGAGAGACGCCGGGCAGCAGAGGGCAGGCGGGAGGGGACAGGAGACACTGCCCGTGCTGGGTGCCCGTCAGGCCAGGCCTCAGTCTCACCTGGGCTTCAGTGTGACTTCCGTGTCTGTGGAAGTGTGTCCGGCACGCCTGCTCCTGAGCTTCGTGGTCTCCACCTCCCTGCCCGTCCTGAGTGTGACTCGAATGCCCAGGCCTGTGTTCCAGGCCCACTTTCGCCCCCACACCCAGGCTGGCCCCCTGCCCTGCGGGCCAGGCTGGGCCCTGCCCACCGCACTGGGTCAGAAGCCCCTATGCAGGTCCTGGCAGCTGCACCTGGATGCAGGTGTACGCACTCGCACTGGCTGAGAGGAGCCTCCAGCAACTAGCGCCCCGTCACAGCTGCAAGCTCCCCACGGCCCCCTGGCTCGGGTCTGCCTGGCGCCTCCCCTGGAACCCCTCCCCAGCTCGCGGCCCAAGGCGGTTGGCCGGGCCAGCCCGGCCCTGTCCCAAGGGCTCACAAAGGTGTCACTGTGGAGGGCACGCCATGTTCCACGGGCCACGGCCTCATCCTGACCTTGTCTTTTCTAGCAAAATGCATCGGCCACTCTTTCCAGGGCTGCTCAGGCCCCAAGCACAGCCAGTGGTGACAGGGCAGGCCACCTGTCCCCCGACCTGGAGGCCTGCGAGACTGACCTTGGCCAGCAGGCTCCGAGGGAGAGGAGTGGCCACTGCGTTCCCGGTTCACCAGGTGATGTTGGGGGGGGGGGCGCCCTGTGTGGCCCCTTCCTGCCATATCCCGCACTGGCCACTGGGGGTGCTGGGGTGCAGAGGGGCACCATGTCGGGCCAGCCCAGGACCCCCGGGGTGGCGTTCTCACAGCCCCAGGGTGCCAGGCCGGGGTACCAGCCACGGTCACTGCTCTGCGGACAGGGGCTGTCAGGGCCTGGCGGATGGCCTGAGGAAGAAACTCAGTTTCAGTTCATGTCCAAAGATTGGAGAAGTCAGCCTCTCAGTCCAGAGGTCACCAAGCAGAGGGAGCTCCCTCAGCGGGGACGATCGGCCTCTTTATTCTGGTCAGGCCTTCGCCTGACTGGACGAGGCCCACCCACCTTGGGGAGGGCGACCTGCGTCACTCAGTGCACTGGGTCCCCTGTTCAGCTCACCCAGAAACACCCTCCTGGACACCCCCAGGACAATGTCAGCTGAGTGCGCACCCTGTGACCCAGTGCAGGCGACACACACAACTGATGACCACCCTGGGCGTGGACGGAAGTGACAAGGTTCACTCACGCACTTGCTCCGTCTTCTCCTCAGCCCCCAGCTGTGCGTTCGAGGGACTCGCCTCATCCCAGCGGCCCTGGGAGCCACCGCCGTGGCTGGGCTCGGCAGCGTGGGCCATTTGTGGGACGGTCTCTGTGGCCTGTGGCTTGGGAGCAGGACTTCTAGGGTACAGGTGAGCCGTAAAGGTTGGCAAACGTTCCCAGGTCTTTGCACGGCGAGTCTACCACTGACCAGGAAACGCTGTGTTTCTTGGGACCTCTAAGGTGCAGCTCAGGCAGGGCTCTTGCTGTCCTGGCCCCCACGGCTCCCCACGGCTCCCCACGGCCCGGGGTGAAGAGCATCCCGTGTTGAACCCCAGGGAGGCTGGGCCCTGCTGTTCCAGGAATGGAAGCCCAGCCTGATGGGGTCCCGGGTGATATTAGAGGTCATGGGACCCTCACCCCAGGCGGAGGGGAACCTGGCTGCTGAGCTCCCGTGAGGGCGAAGGCCGTGTCCGTGATTGCCTGTTGCCTGCATCTGAGAAGGCGCACACCTGTGACAGGCGTGGCCAAGCGGTGTCACGGGTCCGATGCCGTCCCACCATGCACCTGCCTGGGCCAGGTCCCCGCGCAGCCCGGGTCCCTCCTCAGTGAGCCCACCCAGGTCACTCGGTGTGGCTCCAAAGGCCCACGGCGTCCTAACCGTGACAGGAGCACTGGTGACGGCGCCCACTCGGGCGGAAGGAGCGCCACCCTCCATGTGAGCCAGTGCCACGGGCCTGGGCCTGCCGGGCCCACAGACATAAAATCCGTTGTCATCACTGGTGGCCACCGCCCCGCCCGTCTCCGCTGTCCTGTCTGAGGGTTCCTTCCTCTCCCGCCAAGCAGCTTCGGGGTGACTGACGTCCCCTCTGAGCGGGAAGAGACCCCACCCGCTCTGTCGGCAGGTTCAGCCCCGCGCGGTGTGAGCAGTGGCTGGGCCTGCTGGCCGTCTCTGTGACCTGCTGTGTCTTCGTCACCCAGCCGCTTATGGTGAGAGTCCCGTCACAGGGCCCAGGAGGGGGCTGGTGGCTGTGTCTGGGGACGTGTTGCTGCTGTTCACGGCTTGACAAGAGAGACGGCAGGCGGGGTCGAGCTGCTCAGGGCCATCAGTCTCACGTAGTCCTGGGCAGCCGTGGTTCTTCCACGGCCACAGAGCGGCCACGTGGGGGAGCGGGCGGGCCGGGGCCTGATGGCAGGTGTCCGTGCATTGGAACTGGGCCTCTGGGCTCTGACCGGGAGCAGGGCCAGCTCTGCCGGGCACAGACGGGGGACCGTGACTCTGCTATGTCCTGTGTCTCCTTCCAGATCGGCCTCGTGGCCCTGGGCTTCGCCTGGAAACGGAGAAATGACGAGAACTTTTTCATTGAGTCTTTACGAGAAGCCACTGAGGGCCTGGACGCCGACCTGGAGGGGCTCTTTCGCAGCCACGCACCCCATGCGCCCAGCGGCTGTGACCCCCGCGGAGCAGGCTCAGTGGAGAGTGTGAGGAGGGTCTGGGGTCTGCGGCGGTCACCGAGCCCGGGGAGCCGCGCTGTGGCCTCACATGGGTGTCGGAGTCACACTCAGAACCCAAGCCCAGTTGCATTTTTGCAGACCTGGGGAGCGAGTTACTTTCTCAGGCTCCTTTGCACACACACCTGAAGGGTGAGCTCGCCGGGTCCACTCCCTGAGCCTCGCCCCAGTCCCGGAGGAAGCAGGCTACTGAGAAACCCCGCTTACTGTAAGACCCTGAAGCGAAGGAGAGATGGGACTCTTGCTCCAATTTTGGAGAAGCTCAGCTAATTGCATTGGAGCGTGCTCACAGAGAACCCTCCCCCCTTCCTTCCCGCTTCCTTCCCATCCTGCAGGAGGCAGACAGGAAGAGGAGGGCATGCTGCCCCATGAGGAAGCGCCCAGGCCTGTTGCTCCCTCTGGGCCCATGACTGCATGGGCCTTGGGTGCTCGTGTGGGCAGCTGTGACCACGGAAAACCAAGTCATCTCTTGCTAAGACCGTCCGCATTTTGAGGGTCTCGAAGAGGACTGCCCTGTAGTTTGACGGTGGCCCAGCTGGTCCCTGCCCGAAAGGCCACTAGGGACAGGACAGAGGAGTGAACTGTCTCCCAGGCCAGCTACCCTGCAGCCTGGTGTGTAGGACCCACAGTGAGAGACTGTCCCCGAACCCCAGGCCGAGGGCCGAGGCAGGGACCCTGCTGTCCTGGGCCTGGTGGGGCTGCTGAGGCCTCGCCCCCTTGCTGGTGGCCCCGGCTCACGGCGCTCTCGTCCCCACAGGTCTTAGCTGCACGCCAGCAAGCTCGCCGCCTGCGCTGGGCACGTCCCCCGTCCACAGCCCAGCTCAGGGTCACCCGGGAGAGGATGAGGAGGCAGACGCGCACCCGGGAGGCACTGAGGTGGGTGGGCCCGCACTCTGGTCCAGCTGCCCTTTCAGAGCGCCTCGCCCACATCTGGTGGGGGAGCGAGGGTGGGACACCTTGCTGGCCTCAAAGCCACCACCGTGTGCTCGGGACAAGAAAATGACCAGAGTCGCCAGAGTTCTGTAAGGACCAGTGGTAAGAAACGTGAAGAACTTGACCCCCAGCCACGGCGCCCTGGTCAGTGCAGCGGCCGGCCGCACACGGTCAGGCCCCGTCCCACCGCGTCTGCCCAGTGCACCGCCAGGGCCTCTGCCCTTCCACGTGGTATACAGGGGGGTGCGGGAGCCGTAAGGCAAACCCCCCGCCTGGGGCCCTGACTGAGCCCCGGGATGTGTTTAAGGGTGTTGCACTGTTAAAATGAGTGCAGACGTGCCGTGGCACTCAGTGTGAGACCGGCATGATCTTCCTGAGGCAAAACACGAAGGCCAAGAACCGCCATGTGCACAGTGAGCCTCCCGCCGGGCCTCAGACACCCTCCTGCGGATGACACTTGTCCCACCCCGTCGTGGGGGCGGGGCCGACCGGCTTGGCGGGGCCCTCGCGCACCTGGCAGCTGACAGCTGACGACTCCTCTGCACCTCGGGCCTTACCTGGTCTCGCTCTCACCACCAGGGAGTGTCCAGGGCTTGGGCCTTCCTGGTGTGCCTTCCCGTGCGGTGCCGCTGAGTGTGCGGCTCGTGGGCCTTCGGAGTGTCGTCCTTCGGGGACCAGCTCTGACACCCGGGTGGTGAAGGGCCGGCCCGAGCTCCCTCCAGGGGCGCCACACCTGGGCGGTGGCGGACCACAAGGGGCTGTTCTCTCTGTGTAGCTGCTCCGGCCACCGGAGGAAATGACAGCACCGGGGCTGGGCCATCTACAGCCGTGAACGAACCCGGGAGTCTGAGCGCCGACCCTTGAGACGCCCAGCGCAAGAAAGGACGAGAGAGGAGGGGCCGGGTGTCCCGTGTCTCTGGGTGGGAACCGTGGCGCCTGTGGGGTGACCTGCCCCCCACAGCCGGGTCTTCCCCTGGTCAAGCCTCAGTGCCTGCTGGCAGCTGCCACCGGCAGCTCCCGGGGGGTCCCCGTGGGGGGAGACCGGAGTGCAGACCCCGAGGGACAGGCGGCGCTGCGTCAGAGACACGTGAGAAGCGGGTCATGAACGTGACTCGGCATGTGAACAGACCCACACAAGTCCTACGAGCATCTCAAGAGACGTACAAAAAGCATTTGACAAAGTTTGACGTTTCGTCATGAAAACAAAAAGTCTTCTCAGCAAACTGGGAACAGGAGGGAGCATCCCCAGGCCCATCAAGGGCGTCTGTGAAGCCCACCCCTGCTGGATGGTGGGGGGGGGGGCAGTTGCTGGGGTCAGAACCAGCTCCCACTCACCCCCCGCCCCGGGCGGTCCTGGCCATGCACTCGGCAAAGCAGGTCGGTGACAAGCTCGAGGGTTTGAAGGGAAGAAATAAAACTTCTTGTTGGCAGGTGGCGTGAAGAGCCCCTGCACCAACTCCCAGACGACCCGTGGAGAGGGCTCCCCGGAGTCCCGGGGGAGCTCAGGGGCTGCAGGGTCCAGTCAGTGGGGGCCCAGCCGCGTTCCCACCACAGTACAGGTGGCAGGAACTGGACATCGAAACAGCACCGAGGAAATGCAGCCCACGGATGAACCTTGAAGAAAGTGCGGGCAGCGTGTGTGCCGGACGCCATGCAACGCCGGCGAAGGAAACCAACCAGCTAGAGGACGGGAGAGACTGGTCCGCTGCTCGGAAGACCGGACTCATCCTCACGTCTCTCCTCTCCGGCTGGGTCCGTGGGTTTGGTGTGATCCCCACCGAAACCCCTCGAGCTCCTATTTTGGGTCCCGACCAACTGATGCCAAGATGCACATGGGAGCTGAGGAACTAAACTGGCCGCCATGGCAGCTCTGGAAAGGACATCGGCGTCCGAGGACTGACCCGACCCGGCCTCGGGACCTGCCGCAAAGCCCCGTAACCGAGAGGCCGTGCAGAAGCATGTCAGCGAGCCCAGAAATACACCCACGCAAACACGCCAAGCTGACTTTTTTTGCAAAAGCACAGAGGCTGTTCGCTTTAAAAATGGTGCTAGATGCCCTGGCTGGTGTGGCTCAGTGGATTGAGCGCGGGCCTGTGAACCAAAGGATCGCGGTTCAATTCCCAGTCAGGGCACATGCCTGGGTTGCAGGCCAGTTTCCGGCAAGGGATGCACAAGAGGCAATCATACACTGATGTTTCTCTTCCTCCCTCTCTCTCCTCTTCCCTTCTCCCCTCTAAAGATAAATAAATGTTTTTTAAAAAATGGTGCTAGAAAAAATTGGATGTCCAGGTGCAAAAAAAAAAAAAAGCCCCTCCACACAGGCCCCACCCCTGATGTGGGGACGTCCGCCCAGGGGTGGAAGAGCCACTTCCCCAAACACTCTGCAGGGTCTGCGCACGCACGCAGGGCCGTGGAAACGCTCACTCTCAGTGTCGTCCTCGCAGAGACGCTGGCCTGTCCACCCTCATGCTGCTTCTGCATCTGTGTGTGACCCACGGCGAGCCCCCCGGGGAGGAACACGCTCTCCACCGTGCCATCCGGGACGCCTTCGCCAGGTAGGACCCGTGGGCCAGCCTGTCTGGCCGCGGGCGCCCACCGAGCGGCCATGGCTCAGGCGCACCGGCCAGGCCACTGCGCTCTGTTGCTCTGAGCAAATCGAGAGGAGGGACGCTCCGGACCACCTAATCGTGGCGCGTCCCCCGGGGAGGCTCCTCTCCACCTCCCTCAGAGGAAGTGCGCAGAGGCCGGTCGCCTCGGGGACACTGGTCCCCACTCTTCCCAGGAGGCCTCCGTCCCCAGGCCTCAGGAGCATTTGTGGTGTCTTGTTTCGTACATAGTGACCCAAGGGTGTTCCAAGGTCCTGGGAGCCGCGGTGCCGCTAAGAACAGGGTGTTGCGTGTGGTTCCCTTTGGGGGAGACAGCGGAGTCCTTCGGTCACAGGCCACCATGCTCCTCGTAGGTGACACCACGCCAAGCAGCAGCCAGCCCCGCAGGCTCCCCGGTGTTCACGCGCTCCCTTCCACTGTTAAGCGTGCAGACGCTCGTGGTGGGCGGCTGGCAAATCTACTTAGTACGATCTGTTATTTAAGGATATTAATTTCGATCTTCTGTGAGAGCAGGTGAGCGACAGCCACCCAGGAGAGAAGGCAGGCAGGTTTCAGACCCTTGTGGGGTAGGACCGGGGCGTCAGTCCGTCAGTCTGGAGCCTCCGTGGCTCGGCCACCCGCCTCCGTTCCGCCCAGCGAGCTCACGTGTCAGCCCCCACCCCGTGCAGGGCAGTTCGTGCCAGCAGGGGGCGCTGTGTGCACAACCAAACCACCCTGTGGGTGGTTCTCTCCGGACCTGGGAGGCAACCCGAGAAGGTGCGGGCTTTGCGAGCTTACCTGTTATCTCCAGTGGTGTGAGTGTGCCTCTCCGTGCGGACAGCAGCGGTGTGGCAGTGCAGCACACACCTGTGTGCTGGCCCCGTGTGCAGAGCAGGGGGCAGAGCCAGGGGCCTGCACGGAGGGCTCAGAGGCTGCCCCTGGGACGCCCCCAGAGCCTCATCCGCGTGCCAGCAGCTCCTTGGGGTTGAGCATTTGCCTGCACCCCGTAGAAGCAGCGGAGCCAGGAGGGGCCCACGGGGAGCAAGCAGCACAGGACTCGGCCCTCGGTCGCTGGCCCTGGGCCTTAGTTCCCCCCTCCGGGAAGTGTGGCCGTCCGGCTGCTGGGTGTCCCGCCCTTTAATGAGAGAGGGTCACGGTGCCTGGCTCTCACACAGCCGACCTCCGTTCGAAGTCTTTCTGAGCTCAGTGGAGTCCTCACGGAATTCGTGAACCCCGATAAAGCAGCGGCTGCGGAACAGCCGCCCCTCTCTGCCTCGTTGTCCCACCGGGACCGGCCCCTCGGGGGTCCCCGGGCTCACCCCCCTGGCCGGCGTGCGGCCCGTGATGAACGGTGGCCTCAGGCGGGAGTCCCACCTGCCTGCTCACCCGGTGTCTCCGCCCCGTTTCTTCTCCTAACCGTGATCGCCAGCCGGCTGTGCTTGTTGGTCTGCGTGAAGGCCCTGTGAGCACGCGCCTTGGCTTGCCCGCATCCTGGCGGTGGCAGAAGGGGGAGGAGCCGGGCAGGTGGTCCTCACGCAGGTGCACTCGGCAAGTGCCAGCGAAGGAGCCGCCTGAGAACTGAGCACACTGTCCCACCCCCCGCCTGCCTCCCGGGAGCCAGGAGCGGGGCCGCGCCGTCCCTCACCCTGCAGACCACCTGAAATTCGTCCCAGAGGAAGTGACTCCTCTTTCTGTTCTTGGTTAAGAAGCACCAGGAGCTCTGTGGGTGGCCTGAGCGGTGTAGACGCCTGGTGGGCCTGGAGCCTGAGCACCCTGCTGGACGGCCTGTACCCGGAGAGCGGGCCCGCCACCGCCGGCACGCCAGGCACACAGGTGGGCTTCCCTCCGCTCCTGCCCACCCACTGTGGGGCCAAACCCTCAGCAGTGCATCCTGCTCCCTCCCTTCACCCCTCCCCGCCCCCTCACTGCCCGGCTTCCCCAGATCCCTGCATTTGCCGGGGGGGAGGGTGGGTGCTGGGTGCAGGGCACGGCCCATCCACAGAGCCTGTGGGCCGGTGGCTTTGAATGCCACGTGCTGTGACACGGGGACGTGGGTCCCTGGGCACACAGGAGAGCACACAGCTGAGACAGGAGCATCAGAAGCCTCCAGAAAAGGTCCAGGCTTGTCTCAGGCTCTGAAGACAGAGTCACCAGTGAACATGCACCTTGCGTGCTGACCCCAGTCCTTGCCTTTTATTTTCTACCTTTAAAAACACGACTTCGCCCGGCGTGCCTCAGACACAGTGGGGCTCTTGCTACTCATACTGCCGGTCGTGGGGTGGCCGCATGACGCGGGAGAAACGGCGGCAAAGATGAAAAGGGGTCCCCTGGGCCAGCACAAAGACTGGGGAGGAGGCCTCTGTCTCTCTCCGGATGTCAGTTGATCCTTGGGGTGTTGTGGAAGGACCGGAGGGGTCGGGCTCTGATCCTCTCAAGGGGGGTGGGGGGTGCGGGCTGTGCCGGGCCGAGCGCCCCAGGGTCACAGGCTCCGAGTCCTCCTCTTCCCCGCAGCCCGGCGCTCTCGGAGGGAAGTGCTACCTGCTGGGTCCGCCGGTCCTCCGACAGCTCAAAGCCCCTCCTGGAAGTCCGTGCGAGGTGACACGCTCTCTTCCTTGTTACTTGTAACAACCCACTGAAGGAGAACAGTCTAGGTGACCACGGGCAGGAGGGCACCGGCCACGGCACCATCTCGGGGAGCCCGGCTGGGAGGGGCAGCGGGGCCCAGAGCCCGAGCCTCCCCAAATGCACCTCCCACAATGGCGCTCCGCACACGTCTAGGGCACTTCCGGCAAAACCAGAACGGCACATTCCTTGTCCAAACGGGAGGGCGTGTATGAGGAGGGCATGTCCCCTGGACTCTCCGGGACAGGAGCACCAGATGTCCCAGCCCAGACCGGGGTCACCCAGATGCTGCCTTTCTGGGTGGGGGTGGTTCTGGGGCTCGAGCAGGAGCCACGGGGCCGCATGGGAGCTTCGTGGGGCCGTGGGGCAGGTCAGTGTGTGAGCCCCTGTGCAGCCCGGCTCGGACGCCCAGGACGGAGGGCGGACGCTGGGACACACGTATGAACCCTGCTCCATTCCGGTTGGTTCTGCAGCTTCCCGGCCCGCTCTCGGCGCTCACTGAAGACCTGCTGCCTGCACATCACCCCGAAACCCCCTCTGTGACTGACGCAGAGGTCCAGAGAGCAGCCCCGAGTGACCCCGAGGCCTGCAGGGAGGGCTGTGAGCTCCGCCTGGGCAGGACCAGGTCAGTGTGCCGAGGGTCAGTGCATCCCCACGGGCCCACCCGGTGGACACAGGTGCACACACAGCCCCCAGAGACGCCAAGGCCGGTGTCCCTGCGACATGACCACAGAGACAACAGGAGTCGGAGGGCAGAGCAGGCCACCGGGCTGCCCCATGAACATGGGGCCACGATGTCAGGAACCCGCAGGGCCTGGGCTGGACGTGTCCCCGCCGCACGGCGTCCACCCACACACGCACATGCTTTGCAGGCCAGCGGCCCTCGCAGCCCTGACCAGCCTCCAGGCCCGGCGGTGGGTCGACCGCTGCACCAGCGCCCTGTCTGTGCGCTTCACCCTCTACAACCCCCCCACCCGCCTCCTCTCCAGCGTGTCCCTGAGCGCCAAGCCCATCCTGGCTGGGAGCCTCGCCCTCTCCGCCCGGGTGGAGTCGGTCCCTGTCTTCCACAGTGACTCCGCCCCGAGGCTCCGCCTCCTGCTTCCCCAGGTGGGTTCACTGGCCACTCATGGAGCCCGGGGTTCCACCGGACTGGCCACGCCCACCAGCTGGGCCTCCAGCCTGCCCTGCACCTGCCCGCCACCCAGGCCCTGCCGTGACCCCATTACATGGCAGGCGGCCCGCCAGGTGCCGGCACAGGACGGGGATTGCCCAGCCCATCCGTGAGGCCCGTGTGCAGTCAGAGCTCCCGGGGCACCGAGGTCCCGTGGGGGCTCGGCACTGAGGCCCAGCACAGGTGAGGCACACACCTTGGTCGTCAACAGAATGATACCCAGCGCAGCATTTCAGAAGGTCAGAATTCACACAAGACGTTCCCGATGGACAAAATACCAAAATGTTCAAACAGGCGGCCCCGCGGGGCACAGTGCACGTGACTCCCCGAGACAGACAGGAGCGCGGGAGGCCCGGCTCCTGGTCCTCGGGGTTCACGGCCAAGTCTGGGCTTGGGTGGCGGTCACCTCAGCCTGGAGCACTTGGCCGCGGCCTGGGAGGTGGGAGCAGGAAGGTGATCACACAGGGCTGCAGGCGGCCAGCTGTGGGAACAGAGGTCAGCGAGCAGAGTGTGGGTGTGGGCATGACATGCTGTCCCCATGGCGCCCCGTTCCAGTCCGCCTTCTGGGGTGCGAGGCCACAGCGCCTGGTGCATGGTGGCTGCACCCTCCCTCGTCCCCAGAGGGAGGGCGAAGGGTCCCGAAAGAGGCTTTTATAGAGTGAAAGTGTTAACTGGAAGGGTCCCCAAGGGGCTCTGCAAGGCCGCGGGACTTCAGACAGGACTGTCCGATGTTGCTGAGCGCCGTCCCCTTCCATTCCCAGCGAGTGAATGAGTGAGCGAGTGAGCGAAGGTGTGAACGGGCAGATCACTCACCGGGGCTGAGAGGACTGCACATGGGGCTTTAAGGAATGTGCTCCTCGCAGGGCCTGTTCAGGCTGCGGGCACCTGTCAGGTGTCTCCTGCACGCACGGAGGCTCCTGCTCCTGAGCGTCGTGGGGAAGGATGGGGCTGGTGTGGGGACAGGAGGCCCCCCGGGGCAGAGTTCCACGGAGGCAGGCCCGCCTTGAGCTCCCTGCGTCCCTGTCGCCCTCGGGGGGTCTCCGGGTGACAGTGGGTGCAGAGGTTCAGAGAACCCCGGCCCCACGAAGACCACTTCAGCCTGAGGCCCCACATGGCCCGAAACTGGCTCAGACCAGGCCCACCCTGGGCACCGGCCACCAGTTGGGGCCTTCGCACAACCATATTGGTACCTGTGGCATTTCGTTGTCTTGCGCCCGCAGCTGGCCCTCCTGGCGCTCACCCTGGCCCACCTGTGCCTCCAGCTGCATGGCCTGGCGGAGAAGGGCATCCGAGACTACTGGCGGCAGCCTGGGAACTGGCTGGAGGTAGCCCCTCTGTCGTGTCTTCACGCGCTCATGGCCGAGGAAGCTGTGGCGGGAAGCTGCTGGCGTGCCTGCTCCCTGGGCTCGAGGCCACGCCGGTGCCCGGGTGGCGCTGAGATGGGTCATCCGCCTGCTCCCTGGGGCCTCAGTGCAGCAGCCCGTCCGAGAGCCCACCTGACACCCTCTCTCTGCACCTGGCAGCTGCCCATCGCCGGAGCGGGCCTTGCCTGGTACGCAGCCTGCGGCCGCCTGCTCTCCCTGACCGTGGAGGTGACCAACCAGCTCCAGCGGGGACTTCTGCCAGGGTCTGTGGAACTCAGTCACGTGGCTTCATGGGCTCAGGTATGACAGGCACTGGGGCCACACACACAGGGCCCTGCTCTGGGAGGCCGTCCAAAGGAAGAGCTCAGAAGGTTCCAGACCAGGGAGCTGTCCTGTATTGGGTGCTAATGCTCTGAGCTCTCGGGCCAGGGCGACGCCCCATGGAGGGTCTGGGGTCCTCAGGACGTGGGTCGCCAGCCAGGGTGCCAGTAACATGGGTGAAGCAGGGACCCCACCCCTGATGGCTCGACCCCAGTGGTGGTGGAGGGAAGCAGAATTTGACACAGAATGATGTGCAAATAGTAACATCACAGATGTAACCATCTAAAGAAAATATACCATGAAATAACTGTCACCCGTTTACAAAATGTGGCAACTGGAAACTTCTCCGCTCGGCCTGCAGCGTGGGTGCCTTTTCTGTTGGTGGGATCAGCGGGCGCCCGGCCTCCCCAGGCTGGCCCCGGGCTGGGGCGGTTTGGGTGTTCAAGGTCGTGGCTGACCTTGACCAGTGAGTGAGGAGACACACAGAAAGTCCCGGTCCCTTGTCCACGGGGACTGCAAAACTTCCGGCTGGCATTTCTTCTCTCTGATTTGTAACCTCGGTGAGAACAGACCAGCTCATGCACCCCAAAGGGTTTTCACAGCGATCCCACCTGGAGAAAGGTGAGCAGCCCCTCAGGTCCCCGGCCGTGGGCCAGTGTGCCCGACGTGGACTCAGGCGGCTGGGGAGCCCGCTGCTCCTTCTGCAGCCTGGTGGCTTTGCTCGGTCGGCTCGCTCGTCCGAGCCCCAGGGTCCATTGGTGTAAAACGGAGCGCGGCTAGTCTTCACGCAGGCGAGGCTTTCCAAACCTGCGTGAGACGCAAACGTGTCCCGTGCACGTCCAGGCCGGAGGACCCCGCGGGCAGGGAGCGCTCTCCGCAGCCCCGTGCGGCGCTGGGCTTGTGCCACTCTGTCATGCGAGGCTGTGATGGCATGCGGCCTGCGTGGGCCTGCGTGGGTCTGCTCTCCACGGGAGCGGAAGGTCAGAACCAGAGCCGGTGCTTCTGAGAGGCGTTGCAAGTCCCCCTTCCCCTGTTCTGACGCCCTCCCGACACCCCACCGCAGGGCCCGCAGGGGTGAGTCCACCCTGTGCGCCCGTGTGTGTGTGTGACACCCGGCACTGCTGTTCTTCTGCCGCAGAGGGCGCGGTGGCTGCAGGGAGCCCTGTCCTTCCTCTTGGCCCTGAGGTGCCTCCGTCCGCTCGGCTGGCAGAGCGCCACAGTGTCCCGCTCACTCTCGGGCAGCTTCGCACCAGCGGTGAGGCCCCTGCGTTGTTACCGCCCGATGAACTGGTAGCGTCCGTGAGTTCTCCTCAGTGTGCCGTGACTGGGGGCGCACCACCCTGAATGTGGAGCCCCCCCGGCTGGTCTTATACCCGCAGCCACGGGGTAACTTATGGGCGTGGACGTTGCCCTGCTCCGCATGCTCCGTGGCATGGTGCTGGTGGGGTTATTACAGATGTGCGTAGTCCTTACTGCCCCCCCGGGGGGCTTTCTAAGCTGGCTCGGCACTCCCCCGCATTGTGCTGCGTGGGTGGGGTGGGGGGGCACAGCGCACGTCCTGGGCCCGTCACGCCTCCCGACGCTCCCAGTTCCTGGTCTGTTGCCACGACCAGGCAAGGAGACGTCGGAACTAAACCGAACATGAGGTTGCTCCTTCCCAGCCTTTCCTAAGGGGTTCGTTTAACTGAGCCCCTGCAGGTGCCGGGAGCACAGATGTGACGCAGGTGCCCCTGGCAGCTCCAGGGTGCGGATGGCACAGGACCAGGAGACAGGGCACCAGGACTGAACGCCTGGGACCGGGGAGGGGCAGGACTGGTGTGGTGCCTGGGGGGCGGGGGAACCAGCCTTCCCGGGGCTGAGTTCTTACACCCGGCTGATGCGATCAGTCATCCAAAAGCTGCTGCTGCTTCTCCAAGGTGCGCTCTGTATTGTGAAGCATTCAGAAGCCCCACCTGAGTCTGGGGTTCCCATGGCCCAGCGCTCGGAGACCAACCTGGCAAGTGTCCTCCCTGCAGCTGGCCGGGATCCTGGTGCTGGCCGCCCACTCCCACCTGCGTGGAATTCTGCTCTTCGCCCAGGCTCCGCCATCTGGCACCTTCGCGGATGCCGTCCACCGGCTGCTGTTCCGTTCTCCAGGAAGCGGCCACAGAGACACTTTCCTGGGCCTCCCCAAGTCTGACCTGCGGGCGGCGTCCGGGTGCTGCGCGGCCCTTCTCGCAGCAGGGACGGCTCTGTGGTTTGCGATGGTGCGTGTCCCACCCCGGACCCCGAGGTCCCCACACACACCTCCACCTGCCAGCCAGACCTCATGGTTGTGAGTCCCTGAGGCCCCTCTTCTGTGCCAGGCCTGAACCCAGGTGGCTGGACGGTTTCAGCAAGATGACCAGTCCCTCCAGGGAGCCGCCTCCTCAGGGAGCCTCCCGGGCAGCAGCACCTAGCCACACCCCTCGTCCCTCCTGCTGCTGGGCGGACGACCAGCCTCTCGTCCTGCATCTGCGTCTGCGTCTCTCCACCTCTGAAGTGTTGCTGCGTCCGCCCGCGGCTCGGGCACGTTCCCAGGGCTTAGGGCTGCGCTGGCCGCAGGGCTCCCTGTGTCCCACCCTGGGCATGTCATGCACATGCACACAAACACGGGCACACGCACACACTCCCACACACAGACGCACGTGCCTGCACCCAGGCACACGCGTGCGCGCACAGACACCCGCACCGCCACTGGCTGACACTGCTTCAGTGGTTCGGGGTTACGTTTCCCTGCTCAGCTCACCTCACTGCCAGTTAGTTCAGTTCACGCGAGTCTCCGTTTTTGCTGAGCAGTTGCTGTCCCACTGACAGGAAATGAAACGGCCTCACCGGATATCATCCCTCTTACAGTGGAACCAACTGGACAAAGCTAGTTTTCTGCTAGATAATGTGTTTTGTCTTTATTTTTTTTCTTCCTTGCAGCTAAGAGGTTCCCTGAGGGCTTTTACCCCCAAAAGAAAAGCTTTCCGACGCCGGTCTTTTGTGACCCCGGGAGACCTGATGGCCTACGCCTGGGAGCGGGCGGGCTCCGCGCTGGGGCTGCGGAGGCCGGCGCTGGAGGAGGAGGCGGGGCCGGCCGAGGGTCACGTGAGTGCTCATGCCCCGCCCCCGCCAGGCCCCTCGCAGAGCTCTGCTCTCAGAGACCAAAGGGGGACTAGGGGCTGCCCGTGCGGGGGCCCGGGGTTTCACTCACCGCACCAGAGGCGTCACAGCCTCCCCGGCCCCCACTCCGCTGTAGCTCCTTAGAGCCTGAGAATGGCCCTGGGGCGTCGGCAAGGGGGACACGCACACCCCGCTCTGTCCCAGAGTCACTCGAGTGTCGTCACCGAGACCTGACTCAAATCCAGCCAGGTGCGCACATCCATCTCTGACGCGGTGCGTGGGGGGGCGGGTGCGCGCGTCTGTGTGTGATGCGGTGCGTGGGGGAACCGAGCTGTGACATCCAGGCCCTGCGCCCTGACCGCGGGGTCCTGTGTCATCGCTAACAAAGCACACGCCACCTAAAGCCCCGACCCGGAAATGCTTCGGACGAGGAAAGTTCGGGGCTCAAGGGCGTCTCCGGTCCCTCCTCCCTGCAGGCCTGCCCGCTGGACGAGTTCGCAGGTCTGCTGGACGAACTCCTGCTGAGGGTGGAGGGCTTGTCCGACAGCCCCCAGCTCCCTCCCGAGGAATGGCAGGACGCACCAGTGGCCGGGGCAGAGGGCGACCCCTTGGTGGCAGCTTCCGATGGCCAAGCGACTGGGGTGAGCGCATGAAAATGTACGTTTATCGACTTTCTTCATGTTTGAAGTCACACCCCCAGCCCCTCCCGGGAAGGGCCCCCCGCCAAAACGAGGCCCTGGTACGGAAGGTGCCGTCCGAGTGGACGCGCAAACGCGGGGAGCACTCACCCCCCCGTCGTGGCGGAGCAGGACGTGCAGGTCAGGACTGCAAAGGACACCACGGACAGGCCAGCGGTGACCAGATGCTCCCCGCACGGACGTGCACTCGGGGAGAAGCGCCGTCTCCCAAGCGAGAGGCCGAAGCCCAGGTGCCAGAGCGGAGAAAAAGTCAATTGAGGACCTGAGGGTGGGGGCTGGGAAGGGGGGCGAAGAGGGAGGGGAAACGCGGGGGATGCGACAGCAGAATCGGTAACGGGCCGCAAGGGGGCGCGGGTGGGCGCGGGTGGGCACGGCGGCCGAGCACGCTCAGCGAGAGGGGCGGAGAGCGCGCTGGAGTCGACTGCGGGCAGGGGCGCGCCCAGGGCAGGAGCGTCCCGCCCCCAGAGAGCCCGGGCCGGGCAGGAAAGCCTTTGAAGGTACCGTGTGAGAGAACGTTCCCGAAATGAAGACGCGGGTCTGAGTGTTTAGAAAGAAACCGTACCCCAGGGAAGAAACGGATTCGCGTCCGCTAGACCCGGCACAGACCTGATAAGGCGGCCACATTAGGAAACAGAGACAACCCCGTTGTCACCCAGGTGCCCTCCTGGTCCCCAGTCGGGAAACAGCCCCTGTGACTGCTGTGCCTCACCTTGGCCGTCCCTACCCACGATTCGATTCGGGTCTTCGTGAAGTGGGCGGGGAGCGCCGCCTGCCGGTGGCTCTGGGGTTCGTCTTTTCCGACTGACCTGGGGCAGCAGCTGCCCGCCTCCTCTCCTGGGATTTCCCGGCTCCTCTCCTCCTCCTCCTCCCGGACCTCAGCCCGCGCACAGCAGCACCGAGGCTGCTCGCAGTGGCCCTCTGAGGGGCGGAGGGACTGTCCCCAGGTGGCTCCCTCCGGAATTCCGGTGCCAGCGTGGCCGGAGCTGCCCGGCCTCGGAGATCGCCCGGTGGGTTAGTCCTGCCTCGCTTTCACGATTGCAACTGAGTCGGAAAGGCCAGCGCCCGGCCGCGAGAGGGGTGGGAAGCCCTCTCTAGCCCTGGAAACCTGCTCTGCTGTCCTCGTTTGGTCCCTGGGGCCGTGGGCGTGGCTCTGCAGAGCAGGCTGGGAAGCATGGAGGCGAACGTGATGAGACCCCGCGGAGTGGGAGGCGGCTCTGCGTGGGGGCGGAGGGAGGCCCCCAGAGCGGCGCCTGCGGCGCGTTGGTGTGTTCGGGGATCCTGTCCAGCGAACAGCCCTGACAAAGGAGCGATCGCACTTCTCCAGTGGAGAGATGGCGAAGCGGTGCTTCGGAGTGTCTCGCGGCCTTTTCCCAGCCTTTCCGTGGTCGAAGTCTGTCTGGGAGTGTCTCCCCCAACGGACGTCGCGTGCAGCTAGTTCGGTGTCACAGAGTTAGGTAGGCAGGACTTGCAAACACCGTATCGGACGCGGAAATAACCAGACCAGTGCGGAAGCGGGCAGCCTTTGAGACGGGTTTCCTCGGCTCCCGTGGCTCCCGTGAAGTCTGCCGATGAGAACTTCCCAGGAAGGAGCATGTTCACAGTTCCCGCGTCAGACGTGGCTCCGGCATCCCTGGCTTGCGATCGCCTGCCCCTTTCATTCGCTCGGATGCCCGCCCGGTGGCTCCCGAGGCGCCGTGGTGCAGGCCAGGGCTTCTGCTTCCTCCGAGGCCCGACTGACCGACTTGACCCAGGAGCGCGGACTTCTCAGAGCCCCGACCACACTCGCTGGCTTCTGTGCGGGCACTTCCGCCTCAGCTTAGAGTCGTCTCACAAACTCCGGTTATTCCCCAAGTAACAGGGAAAACGCGCGTGAGCCGGCGGAGGCTGCTGGAAGAGCACCGCACGCAGGGACGCACTGTCACCCAGCTCTGGAGCCCCCACGTCCCCTGGGGGGCTGCTCCAGGCCCCCCCCCCAACTTCTCAGACTCCCAGGCTGTGGCGGTGTCACCCCGAGTTCCCGGTAGTGCATCCCTGCGGTATCTCTCTGCCTGGGGGTCCCCTTTCCCATAGGCACCGGCTCGGCGCCCACCCTCACGAACTCATCAGAGTCGCGTCCTCCGGACACCAGGTGACAGTCACAGGTCCGGGGGCCGGCACTTCAGCGCCTTCGGGGGACTCGGCTCAGCCCCTGGCGGTCGCATTCACACAACTGCAGAGACTGAAGGCAGGGCTACGTGATGCTGAAGTTCGTTCCAGTGTTCCGAGAACTGTCGTTCCACTCATCGGAGAGAAGTAAACCAAATACTCAGAAAATGTCCCAAACTCTCTATTTTTTGCTCTGTGTGGCGACAAGGTCGGGAAGGTCACCTGACATGTGAAAGGCCTTCACCCACCCAGCGCCCCACGGAGGGCGAGCATCTTCCTCCCAAACCTGCGGACGGCAAGCTCGCAAATCCTGGGCACCTGAGTGGTGCAGTGCCAACAGCCGGGGCAGTGGCTGGGGACACGGAGACCGTGGGATGGACGGCCGTCCAGGGACAGACACGCACACGGGGGCCCAGCTGGTTTTTGACAAAAGTACAAGAGTAATTCGATGGAGGAAGAACAGTGTTTTTTTTTGTTGTTGTTGTTTTGTTTTGTTTTTTTTTTTTCAATTGTGGACACTGTTACAGGGGTCTCCGTTTCTCTGAACGGGAAGGCATCCGCCGTCCTTCCGGGCAGGTGTCCTGCGTGCGATGCGGCCACCTGGGCCCCGTCGTCTGTTTCCCGAGGCCGGATGGGCCGGACAGCCATCACGTCCAGGGCGCAGTCTGCAGAGGAGGAGCATTCCTGGGAGCTCAGAACTTGTGGATTTGCTGCCCTGGCTGGTGTGGCTCAGTGGACTGAGCGCCGGCCTGCAAACCAAAGGATCACGGTTCGATTCCCAGTCAGGGCACATGCCTGGGCTGCAGGTCAGGTCCCCAGTGTGGGGTGTGAGAGGCAACCACACGTTGATGTTTCTCTCCCTCTCTTTCTCCCTCCCTTCTCCTCTCCTCTCTCTAAAAATAAATAAATAAAATCTTTAAAAAACAGACAAACTTCTGCACCTGGGATCAACGTCTGCGCCGGTGACTGAATCCCCCAGAAAGGAGCAGGGGCGCCCTTTGTTGCCTTTTAACCCGTTTCTCTGGTAGCTAACACCGAGAAAGTGTGTGCGTTCTTCATTGTTGCCAGACGCTGCCCTAAGTTCTTTACGGATGTGAACCGGCCGACCCCTCGCACCACCTGCGGAGCAGGTTCATCGGCATCTCCACTGCGGTGATGCCCGGAGGGTGGCTGGTCCCAGGTCTCGGGCTGCGAGGAGGTGACATGCTGACGGGCTCCGCTGGGCCGTCCTGCCGCGGTCGCCTGGGGTCTCAGCCCCCATGGTCTCCGCTCCCGGGGTGCCTGTCAGAACCCCTCCCCACCCCACGGCACGTGGGGCTATTTGTCCTGCTGCTGCTCGTACCAGGTCGATTTGGAATTTGTTTGGTGAGAGGGTTTTTCATCTCTTCAGCCCTCAGGCACCAAAGACGTCTGCTGGCCCGGACTGTGCCACGGCGCTGACGAGACAGGCCGCCTTCACACACAGCAGCCAGTCTGAGCAGGCGCCGGCTCCACCCCGAGAGGAGCCGGGGTTCCGAGAAGGTACTGGCTGCTCCAGCACACCCACGTCGTGGGAGACTCAGGCGGAAGGGGGCGTGGGTGTCATCAGGCTGTCTCTCTGTCCCAGCTCTCACTCCCCTTGGCCAGCCCCCCAGGGGCCGCCTGCGGCGAGACCCGCGCCTGCGTCTGCTTGTCTGACCGTCTCAGCCCCCAGAGGCTGGCCTGCTCTGTGGCGTTTCTCTTCTGCCTGTTGAGTCCCTTCTGCGAGGTGGCGAGGAAATCTGATACACTCAGTGACATGGGCCAGGACAGAGGTCCTGCCGGTCAATGGGAGTTTGAAATGAAGTCCTCCTTTTGTAACGCTAACAAGTGAATCTTGCCGGATTAATAGTGCTCGTCTTTCCCGACTGACCGATTCAGTATAAAATGGTTATTCAAACCGAACCTTGGCGGCCAGCTGAGCTGATGTTTGAAGCTGTTTAAAAACCTACAGGCTCAGCTCTGACTTTGCGAAGCAGATTATTGAACTTGGAGCCCACCCTCACGTTCGGGGATGCAGAGTAGCTTCGAGGGCCTGGTTGAGGGTGGGTAAGGGGGCCAGGGCCGGGGCCAGGCCCCCGGGGAGGGTCAGGGCTGTCCCTGGTCACACGGGACCCTGGGCCCAGCTGTGTGGCAGCACAGAGCACAGGGCTGAGTGTCATCAGAGGCTGCTGATCCCCAGAAGGCGTGGCTGATCTGACCGGAGCTTGCACGTCCGTCTGCGTGCACACTGCTGCGTCTGAGCGCAGAGACGTGCCCTCGGGGAGTGACGTGTGTGATCACAGGCTGACTTCCCTGGGGGCTGTGGCCCTGTTTCACATGGAAGCTCCTAGAAGTGACCGTGCGTGTGGAGCAAGTCCCAGCCCCGGCACTGGCTCGGTGTGGCATTTTCCAGCCTCTGAGGGTTTCTGAGGGTCCCGTGGGCTGTGACCGCGCCGCCCCCCTGCAAGGACCAGGTTCTGCCTGTGGGGTGGGCAGGGGCCGTGTCCCTTGGAACCAGACGGCCGCCGATGCCAGGCCATTTCCACGGCTGAGCGGGTTTCTGTGGGGACGGACGGGCCTCTGTCCTCTCGGTGCCTGGCCCGAGAGTCAGAATCGAATCATGCCAGGGCACGCAGGGCCTGAAATTCAATCACTGGCCGTGCTCCTCCTCCAGCTGTTTCCTGCCATCCTGGGTAAATTTGATTCTCCCTCGTTCTCAGGCCGCTCCCTGGGAAAATCTAATCACGTTTCAGCCTAATCAGACTAATTAAGCCCTGATGGACGAGGCCCGGACAGGACGCGGGTTTGCTGGAAGGGGCTCAAGTCAGCACAGGGTGGCAGGGCCGGCTGTCCCGGCTGAGCTGGTGATGGGCAGGGTCGTGCCCGCAGCCCCTGAGTGGGTCCCGTCCGCTCCGACCCCCCCCCCAGATGGCTGTGAGAGAACCCCAAGCCCCTCCCACTCCCTCCGAAACAAGGGACCTTGAACTCGGTCACAGCCGCCCCTGCGTCTGCTCTCAGGAATCAAGGGGGTGCGTTTGCACACTGGGTCCTGCCATGCATTTATCCCCACGGAGCACAGCATTTCCAGTCAGCTCACTCGGGATCTGGAAATGGGGTCTGACTTCCGGGGGGGCGGGGGGGGGCGCCTCGACCACTTGATGGCAGCGCGCACAGCAGAGCTGGGCCACGTGTGGGTGGAACACCCAGCGTGTCGCACGCCCGCGGCCCCGTGTGACAGCGACCCTTCCGAGAAAGGGAGCTGGAAGCACTTGGTTAAAATGCATACGCATTTGGTTTTCAAAAGGAACGTGAACTTCAGTGCAACAGCCAGTGCTGCCCGACGGGATCCTTGTGCATCGCAGCTGCTGTTTCTTCACCTCAAATACTAATCCCCACCATGGGCTCCCCCATCAGTGGCGGGTGGGGGGCCTGTCTCCAGCAGACTCCGGTGTGACGCCACCCCAAGGAGAGCTGGCAAACTGACTGTGGATGTGTGTTTGGATTCGGTGTCTGCGTGTTGAGGTGCAGAGGAACAGCCAGCCACGGGCCTGGCGTGGCTTCTCCGCCACCAGGTAGGAACGGTGGCCTGGGGAGGGCTGAGCGCGCCCCCAGCACGCCCCACCCACTGAGCGCAAACCTGGAACCTCAGGGCCGACAGGCTGACGGTGGCTGGAGAACGCAGAAGCTCTCGTTTCAGTTTTCCCCGGCCTCTGTTAATAGCAGCCGGTGGCCCACCCTCACCGACGTAGAACACACCAGAAACGATGTCACACAAATCACGTGGACAGGAAACAGTCAAGGCGAGTCGGACGCAGCCTCTGCCGCCCTGTCCCAGCGCTGGACGGTTGATGCAGCTAGCAAGACGGGCAGGGTGGAGCGCAGACAGACGCCAGCCGCCCGGACCAGAAACTGGGCGAGCGGTGACACCGTGCCGTGCCGGAGGAGGGAGACCGGCACCCACGCTGAGGCAGTGGGCCGCGAGCGGGCGGCCAGACGGAGCCTCGGGTCTGGCAGGACACGCAGTGTGCGTGTGGGCGGGCTGGCCTCCCAGCACCCGCCGGCTCCGTGTTCCCACGGTGGAGGCCCCCTGTCCCCGGAGGCTGGCGGGGGTCCATGCTGGCGACAGCCCTGCACCCTGCCCACCGCGCAGCCCAAGTCCTGGGCCTGCCGCGGGGCACACAGGAGCCGGATGTTTCTTTTGCTGCTGACCGTGCTGTGTACACAGACCCTCGTCACCATTCAGACGCCCAGAACCGAGGTGACAGGGGACAAAGCCCTCTGTCTCCAGTGCAGACATCCCTCCCTCATCTCTGTCATCATCTCCTCACAGCATGTGGTCCCGCCAGGGGGATAGATGGCATCAAGGGAGCCCCCGTGGGCCCTGCGGGATGGACCCCCGCATGACACGGCCTTTGGGAAGAAGTTGGGGTTGCAGGTCCCGGCCTGGACTTGAAGCACTTTGGATCCGGCTGCTGCCTCCCAGCCACACAGGCATCTGGGGGGACAGGCCCACAGCCATGCGCACTGTGTGTGACCCTGGCAGCATAAGGTGGCGCGGCTCCCCACAGTCAAGTTCAGCTCCACGGGCTGGCCCAGGGGCAGCCCGACACTGGCCCTTTCCGGCTGTGGGGGCTGCGGTGCCTGCGGTGCCACCAGCTCATGGCTTCAGAGCCAGTCCGACCCACGTCGCAGGGGCATGGTCCCCGCCCCCAGTGCCAGCAGCCTGGGTTGGCAGTGAGCCCCTCAGGGTGCTGGACACCATGTGGCGAGGATGGCGCGGCCACCCCGCTTGGGCAGGCAGGGGACCCAGCGTACTTTCCGCAGACGCGGCCACGTGCTCACACGTGAGGCTGGTGTTCATCCCTCGGGGTGGGAATGGAGGTGGGTTCTGGGAGCAAAGGGAAGGTTTGAAAGAACCACGTGGGAGGAGGGTCCGGGGTGAGTGGGTGGAGTTGACCTCTGAGGCCCCTCCCACCTTCACCTTTGACCTCTGAGGCCCGACCGTCACCTCAGGGCCTGCACATCTCAGCTGCTTCACGGAGACGTGGCCGGGGCACCCCTGGGTGTGTTGCCAGGCCCCAGCCACACCGAGCATGACACACGGGCTTTGGTCTGTCACTCGGACGGCAGTTTGCAGACCCAGGTCACAGACAGTGACTCCTGCGTCCTCGTCCCCATTGTTACTCCCCTCAGAAACACTCCGGGAAAGGTTCCATGGCCCCCGAAACTCAAATGTCCAGCAACCGTCAGGATAGAAGAGACTTAGGCCGGTGCGTGGGTAGAGGCAGGGGGCGGGCGTTCTCCGCCCACGGTCCCCCGCAGCCGGCTCGGCACACCCGCCTCCACTTGGCACCTGTCCGCAGGTCTCGACGCAGGTCCCGGCCTCTCCCTCCCGCTGCCCCCCTCGCCCCCGGGGCTGGATCCCACTGCATCCCGTAGGGTGTCCACCCAAGGCACCGCTCGGCCTTCCAGTAAGTCCACAGCACACTCCGTCACTGAGGAGGAGCTGGGGGGAGGGGCCCGCAGGCGCAGAGAAGCAGAAGGACAGTGAACTGCAGCCAGACAGGAGCATCCTCGTCCCAGAAAGACCGGAAAACAAGGTCATTACCAAGGCCATAAAATCTGGTTATTGCTTCACATCCAATGGCAGTGGGGCGGGGGTGGGGGGGTGGGGGGGGCTGCAGCTGGAGCGTGCAGCCCCTCCTCCCCTGTAATGAGGTTTTCCATGGCCGGGCCCCGCAGGCCCAGCAGAGCCCCGATTGCCTCCTAATACGCCGTGGAAGGCGCACCAGGAGGCCTCGCAGACCCTGCTCTGTGCTGGCGCCCCCTGACGGGGACGTCCCCTCCTTCCAACCAGAGCCGCGGGAGGTCGCCCCGGCCACAGCTCGGCCCTGGCTTCATGGGAGAGCAGCAGGTGTTCTGGTTTAAAACAAGCAAAGAAAGAAAGCAAGCACCTGGGAAGCAGCTCTGGTGCCGGCCAGGCTGGAGGGAACGTCCCGGCTCCCGCTGACCGTACCTCCTGCCGCCCGCAGTCCCCGGTCCCCCAGGTGGGGACTGGCCTCCCGCACACACCGCAGGCCACTGGCTCTCTAGTCTGACGTGCCAACAGCCGGCAAAGGGGGCAGGACCGCCTGCTCCCCGTGAGGAAACGGAGGCAGTGAACACGGACGCTTCCTTTTTCTTTGGCTCTGGATGACAGTGGCCCTGGAAACCCACTGTGGGCATCACACCCACGTGCCATTTGGCGGCAGCAGGTGTCCTACGAGGGGCCAAACCAACGGGCTGGATGGGCAGCCCCTCCTGCAGCTCAGTCCCAGTTTCAGGAGACCGACCAGGACAAACAGGCCTGCCTGCCGCCCTCCGAGGGCTCAGGTCCCGGGGTGCTCAGCACGGCCCGACGAGAGGGGTGGCTGGGCTGCTGGCTGTCGCCCAGGCACAGTGCGGTGTGATCCGCCGATGGGGCAGCCAGTTCCCGAGACAGGCAGGCGCTCCGCCCCTCGCCACTGGCTCCAGCCACCGTGGCCCCTGACTTGCATCGGCCGGGAGCTCAGCTGCAGGGACAAACCCCATGTCTCAGGGCTCGGTGTTCATTCATTGACCCTTGCGGGCTGGCCGGAGGCCCATGAACATGACCCCTGCCGTCACACCCAGCCCGTGGGACCCCCACTGCCGACGCCCCGTGCCAGGAATGCAGCCTGTGCCAGCCAGTCTCTCCCGCCCCGGTGGGTCCCGCCAGGGGAGGGTCGGGTGAGACGCAACGGCTCTCAGCAGCTGCCCACACGTCCGGCTCCCCAGCGACTCTCTGGGTGACTCTCTGGGCTGCAGGATGAGGGGTGGAGAGGTCGCCCCTGCAGGAGACGACATGCTCACCTCAGTTCCCCCCAGACAGCCGCCTGCCCTCCACAGGGACCCCGCGAGAAGACCAAGAGTCAAGGGTGTTAGGAGAGCTCAGAGCACGGAGCTCTGTCTGCCGTGTCCAGCCTCCCTCCCGCCCGTGAGTGGGCACGGCGGGGGTGGGGTGGGCAGGGAAGCCCAGTGGGCGTCCTGTTACACTTAGAAGTTCAGAGAGAGGCGATCGGAGTCCTCAGCTGGCCTCTCCCAGGGTGTGTCTGTCCGTCTTTGAATATCGTCTCCCCCTCCGGCAGCCAATTCCAGGCCCGACATCAGAGTTCCCTCCCTGAGGGAGTCACATCCACACGGATACATGTATGTGCACACGTGTACACATGCAAACCCCCTCGACGTCAGGGAGCTGGCCCACCACGCGACTCCTAGAAAGGCTGCTCTGGTGGCGGGGGGGGGGGGAAGCTGGGCCAATAGAGGCCAGTCTGGGTGCAAAGGGGACAAAGGGGGGACCAAGGTCACCCCGCAGGAAGCAGGGGCATCTGGACGAGGTGGAAGTCAGCGAGGTGAGGACGGTCCGGGGAGAAGTTTCCACGGAGAGGCTTCACTCATCTTCCTCGTTGGACGTGCAACTTGGTGAAAACCTGCGGGGAGAGGCTAGGGCAGCACCAGGAGTCCGCGGCCTCCTCCCGCCCCCAGGAATCCCAGGCCGCCAGAGAACAGGGGAGCCAGGAATGCGCCCCGGCTCCGTCCAGACAGGGGCGCCCAGAAAGGAAGCAGAAGGGTCACGGTCTTGGGAGCAGAGCTCAGCGTTTACGGCTCTTGGCTGGCGTCCCTGGTTCCAAGCTCCCCGGCATTTCCAGCCAGAGGAGAGCCCAGGTTACGCAGATTTAGAGTTCTGAGAACAGAAAACAGATGCCTCCCGATGTGGAGAGGCGAGGTCCCGGAGAGGAGTCGGAGCGGGGATTTATGGCTCCGTGCAGGGGGCCCCGCATTCCATGCGGCTTTACAGGAGCTGCTCGCCAGCTGCTTGGTCCAACGCTGCATGTGATCAGGGTCGGGTCTGGGGACTCCCGGCGGCGGAGGCTGAGCGCCCGCTTGGAATCTCCGGGGGAGTTGCGACACCAGGGATGAGGCCTGGGGCCCGGGGGGAGGGGGGCGGGTGGTATCATGTGCCCCACAGGGCACCGGAGGCCAGCTCCCCGAGACGGGAGAGGGCCAGGCCTGCTCGGGCACTTTCTACGAAGCTGGGCTCTTCTTCAATGAGATGGAGGCCGTGGGGGCATTTCAGGGAGAAAAGGTGGATGGGACTGTGCTGGGGGAATGTTCGGTTTTGTGTGGGGGCGGGGGGCAGCTAGTGGGGGGAGGGGCAGAAAGAAGGCAGTTCAGCAGCTCCTCAGAGACGAGGCACCGGAGGATGAGAAGGGCTGAACCCCAGGGGCTGAACCCCGGTGCCTGTCAGGGAGGAGGACCGTGGAGAGCTGGGAGGGGAACCTAGGAAATGACGTCAGCAGGGCAGAGCTGGTGGCCACCGGGACAGGTCGCAGACGGAACACAAGCAGACGGGTCGTTCCGGGCTCGGATGCAGGGGAGGGGAGTCGTCTGAAAGTGACTCGGGTGGGTGCGGAGCGTCACATGCAGGGCGAGGGGCCGGGTCGGTCCCTGAGGTGACAGTGAATCGGGACGGGCCCTGGGGACTGAGGTTCAGGGAGAGACGGGGTCAGGGGAAAGAGGTGGTGGCACGACCCACCAGCACGAGGTCGTCCTGGTGCCGGCGGGGACAGCCAGGGACAGCGGGGTGACCACAAGAGCAGGTGCAACCCCAATGGGGCTGGTGTCCCGTCGACAAGCAGGCAGGCATGTCCGCAGGGAGCTGACACGCTCCAGACACGCGTGTCCTCCCGGTGGGTCCCCGGTGGGCCTGGGGGTCTGCGGGAGCCTCGTCTCCACCTGCCAAGGCGGCCCCTCCCCGCCCGTGCAGAAACGGCTCGTTAAAACATGGAGGCCTGTATTTTTAATGACTTAATGGGGAAATAAAGTCATGCAATGTTAAAATCGTCACCGATGAGAGAGGGAATCATTGTCTTAGACTCCAGGACGAAGTTTGGCTTTTCTGCTTACAGGCTTTACTGCGATAGAACAGGTGGAAGGTACCCAGGAAATGTAACCGTGGGAGAAGTCCCCACCCTCCGGCCTGCACCCTGCCTTTCTAAATAAGGACGGGCATTGAGGGCTTTCTGAAAGTCATAAGCCAGTTCGATATTTTTTTAGCAATGCAATAACCGCATGTTTAATGTGAGTGAACTATGATTAAGATGTAAACATCTATGGCTTGCTCTGGGGAAAGGTTGAATTTTCCACTGGTGTCTGTATAAACCACCCTTTTTAAAAATAAGATCCAAAAAAGGTCCTATTTAACTGTTGAAAAATTAAGTGTGAGGAATCAGTAAATCATTACTTGCCTTCACGATATTTCGGGTTAAAATAGCGCTGCACTGAACGGGGTCGAGTGCAGGCAGAGCTAGCCCTTCTTCCACAGTTTGACGATGTCATGGAAGCAGAATAAAGCAGAATTATGTTTGCGTCCGGCCCGCAGGCCGCTGCCCGCTGTGGACGCCGCTCGCTCTGCGTCCTGGCCGGCCAGGGTGCCTGGGGGCACCATCCTGGGGGCGCAGTCCTGGGGGCGCGGTCCTGGGGTGCTCGCACATTTAAGCATCCATCTCTGCAAATGTTCACTGTGAGGAAAGACTGATGATGGATGGGTGGTTTGTTAACACATTAAAAAAATGGTTTTGAAGATAAGCTCACTGGGACAGAGGTTAATGCCCCCTCCTGGAATAAAAACAGGGTTTTAATTGGACTGCCCAGCCCCCAGGTGGTGGTGGTTTGGCGCTCTGGGAAGGTAGGAGGAGCCGCCTCACCGGGCAGTTGAGCAACCAGAAAACTCGGCGAGCCGGCGTCTCTGCGGCGGCCTGCGGCTGTTACTGAAGGAAGGAAATGCACATTTCTTAAAACTTCTACTGTGAACCAGAAACCTGTCTGGATGCTCGTTTCATGCTGACGACTCACTTTACCGGCACAAACCGGTGCCCAGGAGCCCACGAGCCCACGCAGGCCGGCTGCCCGTGCCGGGCAGAATGCTCCGCTTGCCTGGAGTCATGAATTATAAAGCCAGCAGGTATGATTAACAAGGAGTGGACCTGCAGCTAATTATAAACAGAACCGCGTGGAATTAAATACGGTACCTGCAGTTGTTGCTCACTCACCTGTCACCATCCTGCGGTGCGACATCCAAGGGGAGGTTCGGGGCCTGCTGGGCCGGCTGGGCCTCCCTCTTCCTGCAACACGTCACAGAATGCCCACACCTGCCATCGCTGCCGCCTCGTGGGTGCGCACTCCCCCCAGGACTTCGGTCTCTCTGCCCGGAGAGTCAGCGCTTCCCCGGTTTGCCACGTGAATGGCCGAAAGTGCCGGGGTGGGAAAGTCGTCTCTGAAAATGGCAGAGACCAGCTCTCCATGGACTTGGGGCCCTCGGAGGGGGCAGGGCAGGTGCGGTCCCGGGGGTCATGGTGCCAGGCCCCACCTGGGCTGCATGCTGGGAGCCCAGGAAGGCTCCGACAGCCGGGGCGGAGGGGCTGCGGGAGCAGGGACAGGGCCCCTCTGTGTGCCCGCCCCCCCGGCACAGGGGGCCCCTCAGACTGAGGAGGACATCCCTTGAGGGTTGCAGAGAGGACGGCGGCGGGGACTGTGACCATGCTGAGCAGGGCCTGGCCAGACCTCAGGGCCTGGCCTGTGAAGTGGGGTCGCATTATGGCTCCCCAGGCAGAGCCAGGCGCCTCTCAGGTCCCCTCAGCGTCAGCAACCCCGTGGAAAGGTGCTGTGGGTGCAGCCCCTCCCCCGGCCCGGGCCCCCCAGCAGAGACAGGGCTGCAGGTGCCCGAGCCTGGGCACCCTCTCCAACCAGACTGGGCCCCACTAGGCCTTCCCCGTGGAGGTGTCCCCGCTCGGGGTTTGTCCATCACCCCGGCTGCTGCTCGAAGGGACCACCAGGTGGTCCCCACATGGGCTCGTGCTGCCCTTCTCACCCTTTACCAGCGACCTCTGTTCCGTGGCTTTTCCCGGCTGGGACAGGCCCCCCCCAGGTCCCTGGGCCCCCTGATGGGTTTAACCCACACGGCAGGAGCCTCCCGGCTGCCAGCCAGGGGCCAGCTGGGTGGTCCACTCTTTGATGCGGGAGTGTTGAGAAACACCCGTCAAACCCGGGACAATTAGCCTTTATTGCTTCTCATTAGGACCCTTGTCACTCAGCACAGATGTGGCCCGGGGGCGGGGACAGGGGACTGGGCTGGGGGTGGGGCAGCAGGCTGCTCCCTGTGGCTCCGGTGGGCTGGGTCCCCTGGTAGGGGGACCTTCCTGTCATCGTCACATCCCTCGGGTCCCCCCTGCGGTGATTTTCTCTTTTCCTCAGGGAACCATTCAGAGCCCGTACGTCCATGACGCCACGTGGCCGCTCGAGGATGGACAGGCGCTCAGCGGGGGGAGAGGTGAGATCGTCCTGTCGTGGGTCTGTGCCCCTCCTACAGTCAGCAGCTGGTTCTGGCTTTGTCCCTTTTTGCCTGGGGCAGTGACGGGTCTGCAGGCCATGGCAGAGACGGCACAGGAGCTCCGAGCTCCCCTCCCAGTCCCCGGCCTTCCTACCTGTTCGTGGTCCAGCGTCCCACCAGGAGAGCAGCCTGCATTCGGTGGGTGTGCTTCTGTGACTTTGATCCCGTGGAAGACCCCTGTGGCTGCCATGGCAACCAGATCAGAGCTGCCCCCCATCATGGACGACCCCCAGGAGCTGCTCGCCCGCCCCTCACTTCCAACCCTGCACCTCGACTTTGCTCTGCAGATGGCACGTGAAAGGCAAGGGGTGGGACGGGTTTGCTCCTCGGGGACAGAGGCCTGCAGGGACACCACACGCCAAGGCCACACGGTGGCAGGTGGGCGCACGAGGCCCCGGGGGCAGCCTCTCTGCACCTGCCAGACGGCTGCCTTGAGGACAGGGACGGCCCCCGGTGCTGAGGGGTGCCCTTCGCCCAGGTGGGAACGGCTGCGTGGGTGCCCATGGTGAGGCGGTGCGTCACCCACTCCGCCCCTTGCCGCCTCCACCCCGGGACACAAGCTCTGCGGCGGCCCTGCCAGGAGCCTCCAGGCACTCAGCCCCGCGTGGAAGCGAGTCCAGGTCCCGCCCTGTTGGCAGACTCCAGCGCAGCCACCACGGCCCGGAGAAGTGCGTCCCGTGGTGCCCCCAGGAGCACGTCACCACCCTCACTGCCTGTCCCCACACCGTGCTTGTCACCCCGCCCTGCATAGGCCATTTGAATGCTGGTTGCCCATGGTCACCTCTGTCTCCCTGACTAGACCCTGCAGGGCCACGCGGAAGTCCCACCCCTGTCCCCCCGTCCCCGGGGTGCAGGAGATCTGGGGGCAAAGCGCTGGGTGTGGCCCCCCTTGCCAGATGCGGCGGCTCCGGGGAGGGCACTGGCTCCCCTGAGCCCACCCTGCCAAGGCGTCCTCCTCACAGGGCAGCGCCCCTTGTCGTGGAAGACTCAGAAGACAGTCAAGAAAGTTAAGGGAATTCACCTCTCGGTGAATTCCTCACTGCTGACACGCCGGCCTCGACTTTACATGCTGCTGACCAAGAGTCACGGCCGGGCTGAGAATAGCACGAACACGGAAGGGAAAGCAGGAACCGGGAGGCAGGGGCGGCGGGTGGCTGCGGTTCCTGCCTCGTGCGCCCATCTGCTTCGGGGAGAAAAGAAACTGGGGGGCCGTGGCTGGGCCTGTGTGATGGGAACTGAAGTCTGGACAGGGAAGGAAGGGGAGAGAACTTCCGACACGCCGTCCCCCCCCTTTCTGTGAAGGTCCAGGCAGCAAACGTTTAACACCGTGCGGGCCAACGCTGGCAGAAGGAACCTCGGCCCGGCAGAATGTGCGTGTGACTGCAGCCCTCCCGCCCCGTGCGGCTGCCACAGGGACCGCGTGGAGGCTCCTCCAATAACTACAAATGCCGCGGCCAGGTGGTCCAGTGATCCCACTTCTGGGTGTAACTCTAAAGAAAAGAAAACTGTAGCTGGAAAACATGTACACCCCACGTCTGCACCCCCACTGCAGGCATTATTCATGGCGCCCCCCCCCCGTGGACGCCCCCCCTAGGCGTCCCCGGCGGCAGAGGGAGGAGGGGCTGCAGGTGTGCAGACACCTGCAGGTGCCGCGGCCACAGAGAGTGGGAAATCAACCACCTGCGGCCAGTGGCTGACCCTGAGGGCGCTGTGCTCCATGAGTCTGTCAGACGAAGAAAGACAAGTCCTGCGTGATCTCTCGTACTCGTGGAATCTTCTCACACACACACACACACACACACACAGCAGACAGGTGGTTGTAGGAGGAAGGGGTTGGGGGGGCAAGGGGGGGAAAGGGGCCCGAAGGCGCAAACTTCCTGCTCTCTGGTGGATGAGTGACGGGTGTCGCCCGCAGGGGACTGTGGCCAGCAGGCTGGTGAGCAGGAAGGTCACCCACAAAGGAAATCCTAGGGGTTCTCAGAGAAAGATTTTTTTTTCTTTTTAAAAAAATCATGTGTAGCCCTGGCTGGTGTGGCTCAGTGGATTGAGCATGGGCTGTGAACCCAAGGGTCCCCGGTTTGATTCCCATGCAGGACACATGCCTGGGTCCCCAGTAGGGGGCGCTCAAGAGGCAACCACACATTGATGTTTCTCTCCCTCTCTTTCTCCCTCCCATCCCCTCTGTCTAAAAATAAGTAAATAAAATATTTTTTTTAAATCATGCCTATGTGGGGGGCTGCTAACCACACTCACCTTGTGTAGAGCTCAGCTTGTCTGCTGTGCCTCTGGCCCCATCGTGCCCAGTAACGGGGGCCAATTGCTTCTCAGTACAACTAAACAACTTCCCAAGAACATTCCTTGTACGTTTTTTAAAGTGTCCTTTCTTTTCTTGGCTGGCCACCCAGGAAGTGGCCGATGACATTGGGGTCAATGTTGTCACAGCGGGGGACACAACTCCAGGACAGGGCACAAGAGTCCTGACGGGCTATCACACCCGTCAGGGTGTATCTGGGTGGACACACCCAGGGAACCGCCTCCCAGTGCCCCCCGCCGCGGCCCCCGCTAATGACCACTGTCCAGACCACGACCAACCTCCCAGAGCCTCCCTGCTCTGCCAACACAGTCCCCACCCCGCCGTCCACCGCCAGGGACGTGAAGCTAGGAGCTCCCAGCCTGCACCCCAGGGTGGGGCCGGACAGCCACCTGGCCAGGATTCTGCTCAGGGTCCCAGGGTGGCCCTCCCTGGGGCGTAGGACTGGGCAACCCCGCGATCCTCCCAAAAGCGGGGTGCTGGCCCCTCCCCACACCCACCGCCCCCCAGCGGGGCTCGGCCTGTGGGAACCTCGGCTGTCCTTGAATCCCACGGGCCTCCTGTAATTTTCAGGCTATTTAGGGACCTGCTCCTGCAAATGTTTCACAATGTTGCTTTATGCCTGGTGTCGCGTGACAGGCATGGCAGACAGGGGGAGGGGGCACGGGGTCCCGGGAGTATTTTTTCAGTTAGAAACGATTAGCCGTGTGGGTAACAATCCTCACCATCACATTGGTTCTAGGTCTTTTTTTGCCAAGATTAAGCAAAAAAAAATGTCCTTGTTAACAGTTTGCAAGGAGTGAGGTGAAGGGAGGGCTCGGTCCGGTGGCCAGTGTGAAAGGAAGGGCAGAGGTCGGAGGTCATCTTCTGCGAGGCTCGGGTTGTGTGTCGTAGCCGTGACCTGACCCCTCCCCCAAGCCAGGGAATTTTAATATTTTAATATGCTCACTTCTTAATGATCCGTTCACCCCAGGGATCTGTCCTCCAAAACAGCTGTCACGCAGGGCTGCCGTCTCTGATTCCCCGTGTACGACCAGGGAATTTAAACTCAGCCCCTGTGAAGTGGCCGTCTTGGGCGATGGGCCGCCCATGGGCCTTGGGGCCGGAGGACTGATTGCCGCTGCCCCCCACCCCAGGAGCCCAGGCCTCTGCGTGATCCAGCCCGGGCAGCTCTCGTCTGGGGGCCCCCGGGTCTGCCCTCCCGGGGCGCCAGGCCCCCCACGGGGGAGCCCGGGGTCAGGAGTCGAGGCAGAGACCGGCGCCAGGACGGGGAAGGACCCGGGAGCCCCGGGCTGCGTGGGGAGTTGGGTGCAGGCCTTCAGACGCGGCCCAGATGCTCTCTGAAACGCCCGTGGGACCTTCTCAGCAAAACGGGAGGCCCGTTGGAACGAGAGCCAGCTGTCCCCTGCGGTCTGGTGCAATGACAGCCTCGCGGACACATGCAGGCCACATCCACCGGCCGCAGGCCCCCCGCAGGTCTGGCCTCCCCACACCCCCGCTCTCACCCACGGGGGCTGTTTTGGATTTGTAGCCGCCTCTGTCCGTGGTGTTCGGGGTCCTGTCATTATGGACACTCCGTGGGATGCATGAGATTTCACAGCCGGAAATGGGACCCCAGGTCAGGGCCTGCCCTGGACCCTCCCCCAGCCCAGACCCAGGGTTGGGGGAGGTGGGGCGAGGGCTCGCAGGCGCTTGGCTCTGGCGGCAGGAAGGACAAACGCCCCCCCCACCCGGCTGGGTCCTGCAGCATGGAGGGCGGGATGAAAAATCACGTCGGCTCGGAAACGAAGGCTCTCTTTGGAAAGGAGCTGGTTTGGGGGTCCAGGCCCTGAGTTCCCCCAGAGCGCGCGTGGGGGCGGTTTACTCTGTTCATTGCTTTCGTGTCTGTTTCGCTTTCTTCTTCCAGCTGTGAGCGCGCAGGGCTGACGGCAGGGCCAGGGCTCAGCCGTGTAGGGGGCCTGAACAGTGTGGGGGAGGGTCTCTCGCTCGCTCCGGCGTTCTGCGGGTGACAGAGTCGGCCCCCCGTGTCCCCACAGCGTAAGGTGGGCTCGAGCCAGTCCTGACCGCTCCCCTGTCCACACTGGGTTTGTTGGAACAAAGATGCACAGACACTGTATTTCTCAATCCCTGCACGTAACAGGACTCTTCACACAGGACACTCCCAGAGTGGTGACAACGTCACCTGATGAAACCAGAGGTGACAAAGTGCAGGGCCCCAAGCATGGCCGCTCGGTAGGGGTGGCAGGCAGGACCGGGGTCCTGGGCTGACCCCCGAGAGGCGAGTCCTGGGCCGGGGGGGTCGGGAATGGCAGCTGCCCCGCTGTGTCCCTCACGCCCACAAGCTCAGCTGGTGCCGAGCAAGGGTGGCATCTAACATTTGCCTGAGTCACAGCCACCACTGGCCGACAGTCCCCGTGTGCGTCACAGGCGGCCCCGTGCCCTGCGGGTGACCCAGGGTCACGCAGCTGAGTCCCCAGGCCTGGACAGGCCGTTGGGTGCAGCGGGCACCTGACTCTCTGGTGCTGTCCTGACCCGCCGCTGCTCCACACCCGGACAGTCCCACCCCTCCCAGATAGGACCCAGACCCCCAGTCCCTGGCGGGCTGCCTCTCGTGGGCACGGGGCGCCCCCCGGGGCCTCTCTCTGACGGCCACTGTGGCAGCTTCGCCCTGCAGCACCATGTCGGTCTCGCGTGATGGGTGGGCTCACCTTCCCCTGGGAGGCCACTGCCTGCCTGCGGTCCAGGGGTCATCACGAGGGGAGCACCCTTCTCCAGTGGTCACTTCAGACTGGCTGCCTTTGGGGCGCTGGCGGGACAGGCATAGGGTTGAGACGTCGACACCGGTTATTTGAGACGCAGACCCCGAGGAGGGGCTGCTCTGGGGTTCCGAGGTGCGGCCTGGGCCTCGGGGAAGTCCGGGGTGGCATTTGAATGAGGATGCCTTCGCTGCCGAGGCAGGGGCACCCGCAACCCTGTGCCGCTCGTCCTTTCCCGCTTCCAGTCCGGGCCGGGCGTCTCCCCTCTCAGCCACATCTCACGGCAAACAGCTCGCCCTGCACAGCCACAGAGACGGCTGGAGAGCACATGGGGCCGCTCTCCCCCCAACCCCAGGAGGCTGGAGTCTCCCCTGCAATGCCTCACGGGGGTGTTTGCGAGAAAGTCCGGGCCTCGGTCCCACTCTGCACCTCGGGGGTCAGAGTCCGCCTTCAGCCGGGCCCCCGGCCCCGTGACGTGTGTGCACGCCCGCTTAAAAGAAGCTCCGCCTCGGAGGGCTCACAGAGCCGGATTCGGGTGCCACGGCCCGGGCGCAGGTCACGCGCTTTCAGTGTGAATGGTGGACGCTCCGACCTCTGTGACTTTGAACTTGCTGGGCTGTACAAGGAAGGTATTCATCGGGGCTCTCTGGGGCGCAACGGCAGAACCAGAACTCCAAGAGGCATAAGCGCGGAGTGACGTAAGCAGGACAGCCACCGGGGAAACTTACGCCTGAGGCCTTTATGGAAACATTGAAAAAAAAAGCACAGAAAAACCCATTGAAAGAAACCGGCTGTCTGATGGCTTCGTGGAAGTCCTGGGAAGCAGTTAAAACAGAAAGGCCGCATCCAAACACGGTGGGGAATTGTATCAGGTCTTCAGTGGCCTTGTCCCTCCCCCTCCTCAGCGCAGTGCACTCAGGAGAAAGCGGGGCCCGCTCCCCAAATCCCTGAACCCAGAGGCAGCGGAGCGGCCCTATGTGCCGTGTTCGAGCATGTCTGGGGGCCGCCTGGAGGACGTGACATCTCTGTCACCCCCCCCCCCGAGGTGCAGGAGGGAGAAGGTGGCACATGGGACTCTGTCTGGGGAAACCCTGGAAGCGGTAGATCTGCTCATGCACGTTTTGGGGGGACTACAGACCCCCAGGTACCGGGGTGGGGGAGGTTGCCATTTAGAGCGACTCAGTAGACATCTAACACCCTGAGAAGAAGCTGGCATGAGACTCTTGGGGAGATGAAGGCGCTTCGAAGCGGCGGTTTGTACAGGAGAGATCAGGAGCGGAAGGACACCCAGGCCCGAAGGAGAGGCCCGAGAAGACCGACCGCAGCCCCCACCCCCGGTGGAGCTTGGGACGCGGTCCCCTCCCCCCCGCCCCGTTCGGGAGGCTCCCCCCAGCCCAGAGCCGGTCTGCGAAGATGGATCGGGGAGGCTGCCAAGGTCTCCGACGCCCAACACTCCGAGCCACGGTGAAACTACAGGGCCTGGGAGGAGAGAGGACATGCGGCCCGTCCACGGGAACAAGGTCAAGTGCGTAAAGCACCCCTGCAGAGAGACAGCCAGCGGACCTGCCAGGCAAACCCTTCGGAACCTCTGTTCGCAGAAGAGCCGCCAGAGGCAAAAAGAAACACTGGCCAAGAACAAACGGAAACCAGAAATGCAAGAGAGGGACCAAATCGCAGTCCCCTGCAGAGATAGAAGCCACAAAAAAAAACCACATGGAGATTCTGGAACCAGCGGTGAAAGAAGGGAACTGGAGAAGGTGCTCCAGGTGTGAGCCGTGGACGTGCAGACAGGTGACTGGAAGTCACCGGGGCCCGAGGAGCCGAGGAATGAAGAAGGGTGTGAAGGAAACGGCCTGAGGGGGTGCCTCGCGGGGGCCCCCGAGGGAGAGGGAGAGCAGCGGACGCACCGTCCGAAGGAAGAGGAGCCGAAAAGTTCCCGGCTGCGAAGACGAGGACCTGCGAACACACCAACAGACCGGAAACACCACGCAGCCATCTCGTATGATCCGAAGAGCAGGTGGCAGAATTCCGCCGCACCCTCTGCTGGGGACAGTGTCTCCCCCGGCCCCAGGCGCCCAGTGGCTGCCGGCAGGAGCCGGGACAGGCGGGGACGTGGGGTCTCCACCCCACGGATTCCTCTCCAGGGAGAAGGAATTTTGCAGCTAGCTGAGGGACCACGGGGTGCAGTGGCCAGGCCCACCTGAGCAAGCCAGGTGTCGGTCTCAGCCGCAGAGGGACCCCTGGAACCCGGGCCCCACAGGTCTCTGGCGGAACGAGACACACGCAGGCCAGGGGGAAAGAGGGGTTCAGTCAAGGGCTTCTCCAGCCCCCCCACCGCTGTCCGGTCCTGGGAGGTGAGCACCACGAGCCCCTCTTTTCCTGTGGAAGAAGCCGAGGAGCAGGCCCCGTCCGTTCCCAGCGTGGCTCCGCCCAGCCCGCACACCGGTCCCTGCTCGCACTCGCTCTTTCGCCGAGTCCGGAGCTTCACCCAGCGTGCGCTTGCCCGCGTCCGAGTCTCTCTGCTGGCTGTGTGGCCTGCCGTGACCACCCTCTCCCGCCCACCTGCTGGGCGAGCTTCAAAAGCTGATCCAGAGGTGGGGGAAGGGCCTGGTGGCCCCACGCCTGTGCCTGAGTGACCCTCCTGTGCGCCCTGCCCGGGGGAGAGCACCTGATCCAGCCCCGTGGGGGCCCGCGCCCCACGGAACATGTGCTTATAGAGACAGGGAAGCTCATGGGGGACAAAGCAGAGGGCGTTTCAGGAGGGAAAGGCAGGGGTCCCAGTGGGAGGCCCCTGGGCCATGGCAGGTGCCGGTGGAAGGGAGCTCCATGGGGATGCGTCTCGGAGGAACTAGGAGTTGGTCAGGGCAGGTCCAGAAAGCCGGAGAGCTGGGGGGCACCAGCCCAGGGGTCCCCACCTCCCTGCAGCCGTCACGTGGAGCTGCCGAGGTTTCGGCAGGGTGAAAACCTGGGGGCCGTGTTTAAGAGAAACAGCACAGGTGGTGTGTGAGGAGGCGGGCAGGGGGTGGGGGGGACCCCGAGGTGACAGAGGGAATGGAGAGCAGGAACACCTGGGGCCTTGGGGGTGCAGTGGGCTGCACTTGGGCTTTTTTCTGGGGTGAGCAAAATGTTAGTTCAGAAGGCTCCGGGGAAACCCACCCACGGCAGGAGAGCAGACGGCACAGGGGACCGCTGGGCCTTTCTCACGCGTGATAGTGTCGCCCGGGTTACGTAAGAGAATCTCTTACCTGCCGGGCGGGTGGGTTGGAACAAACTGGTCTGTGGCATCACGGACTTTGTGCTTTAGCTTTGGGTGGTCCAGAAAAAAAAAGGATGAAAGAAAGAAAACCTAGAAAAATATTGAGTGAAGAATTCTTGGCGCCGAATACGATTCCAAAATGAATCCAATTACTTTATTTCGTTCTGTAAAATGTTGACATTCTGTACTCTGTGGAATCAAAACTACAGAAAAATGTCTTAGATTCAAGAAAAACACCAGAGGAGACACATACGGCAAACATCCTATGGGGGGTTCTAGGTGGGGACAGGTGGCCCAAGCTGCACCGTCCCCTTCACGTCTTCCACTCGTGGGAAGTTTCTCAGGGCAGAGACGGGGGGAGAAGCGACCAGAGGGGGCAGTGGATGCGGAGAGGACAGACATTGAATGGACGCCGACCATTTGCCTTCTGGCCCTGGACCCGGGTCTCTGGGCCCCAGGACCCTGGCTGTCACCTGTTTCCTTCCTGAGTCACGGCAGACACTCTGGTGGGCACTGGGGACACAGCCCAGGACCCGGAGGCCTAGAGGTGAGCTGGCTGTGTGGGCGGGGCCTGGCGGGCTCCTCCCACCTGCTGGATGCTGCTTGGGCAGCTCAATGGCTTTCCCATCTCTCGACTTGGCTCCGGCTTCTTTTGAGACTTTGGAACATGAAAGAGTTCATTTTTACAGGGCTTTTCTAAGTCTGCCCAAATCTCCTCCACGAGTGAGCCAGCGCCTGAGGCCATCAGACGCTGGGCGGGAGCCCCTCCTGCCCCTCCCAGGGACAGCCAGCTAACGAGGGGGAGGAGGGGCACGGCCCAGGCCAGGCTGCAGGGGGGGTGGGGCAGGACTTGGAAAATGCTGCAGCCTAGAGAGACCGGCAGGGAAGAGCTTCTGGGACGGCGCGCAGGCCCCTCAACCGGGCACCACGCATCGGCGTGCGGCCCTGGGGATCTGTCTCTGAATGCCTGAGTGTGTGTGGGCACACACGTGCACACTCCACACATGGCATGCACACTCATGCCTGCGCATGCTCGGTTTGTTCTGGGATGAAGCACCTGGCGCTGCAAGGGGCTGTCACGTCTGGGAGGACGGACCAGGGACGTGGATGCAAGACAAGGGCCTTCCAGCTCTGAGCGTCGCCGCCACGTCCTGAGACCGGGCACCCTGCGCACTCTCTGCTCTGCAAGGATGAAGTCAGAGCAGTTCCTCCCGGGTCCGGGGCCGGGATCTCCATGTGCGCAGAGTGGGTGGGTCCCGTAGGGCCCTCTCCCGGGTGACCTGGGCGGTGCGGGAGCCGTGCACTGGTGCGCATGTGAGGGTATCTGTTGGAAAGGTCAGAGCAGTTAGCGACCGAGCCTCTTCCCCGAGGCCCCGTTGCCGGGAAGGACCCTGGTGGGCTCTGAGTCAGGATCCTGGCTCTGCGACCCTGCAGGCATCTGCGTGACTCAACCTTGGACGGTGGAAACTTCCCGGCACCCGACGCTGCCATGTCGGGCAGGGGTTCTGGCGGCTGAGGCCGTGCTGCACCTTCCGGAACAGCCGAGCACATTCAGGGAGCCGCGTTCTCGCCCAGCCCTGTGAGCGGAGCCGAGTAGCAACCCACATGGATCCGCTCGGGCACCCACACCGCACCCGGTCAGGACAGAGATGCCCCGGCAGCGAGGGGCCGAGTTTGAGAGGAGGAGCTGAAGGGTCCTGTGAGCTCCCAGCCCTGAACAGAGCTGACTGTTCCTTCCGCGGTGCCTGCTGGCGCCGGCACGGTGCTCGGACAGGAAGAGTTTTAAAAAGAGGGGGGAGGGAGGGAGGGAAGGAGGGGCTTCGGTGGCAGCGGAGCTGGACCCATCAAGCACAAACGCTCTTGGGGACCCGGCCCTGAAGCCACGGGGCCTCCAGGGCTCCCACGTCAGTGAAGGCGGGAGGGGGGAGCAGGGCTGGCTGGGAAGGGAGAGTGGACGCTCCCAGAGGGGAAGCCATGGGTGGCCAGGCGGAAGCAGGGGGCGGGGGCAGCAGGGTGAGGCCCCGGTCACGGAGGAGGGTCCCGTGTCCTCACCCAGGAGGCCGTGGTCGGCTCCACAAAAGGGGGTCGGTTTCCAGGGGTCAGCGACCAGGCATGACCTCATCTTTGGAGAGGCTCGATGTCATTCCCATGACCCACGTTTCTCTCCCTGCGGAGACGGTACCGGTGCCGAGAGGGCGCCCTGCCCGCTGCGCTGGCCGCGGGGTGTGCTCAGCGTTGCCAGCTTCGGGACACCGGAGGCCTCGGCCGGCTGCTGCGGTGGGCTCCGAGGTCGCCAGGTGACAGCTCATCCTTGGACAGCAATGTTGGGAGTCCCCGGCCTGGGTGCCAGGCGTCGGGGACAAAGCGAACGAGGAACACGGTCCCTTCACCCGGCCGGCCGACCGGCCGACCCCCGGCATGGAGCGGAAGCAGGCTCGTGGGCCAGCCCTCCTGCGGGGTGTCTGCCAGCTGGGCGTGGAGGGTGTGTCCTTCTAGCAGAGCCCCCGCAGGGGGTCACCAGCCCCGGGGGCACTTTGCACAGATGGCCTCTCGTTCTCTGCCCCCCACCCCCCATTCTGCCAGGCGGGCGCGTCTCCCGAAGGTGGCTGCCCCATGTCCGCGTCCCATCCACAGGCTCCTCCGGGAAAAATTAGAGCCCTGCTGGGCAGCCCCTGCCGGTGTCCGTGCATCTGCCCCGCCCCACCCCCGGCGGAGGAGGACCCCCAGCAGGCCGGGCGGGTGAACGGGCCTGGGAAGGCTCCCCCTGCCCGAGATTTCCCCTGGAGCAGGAGCAGCGGCAAGGCAGGCAAAGCGGTTTGGGGGTGGGGGGCAGGCGTTGAGGGTTCCCCACCTCTGTCTCCAACGGGACCGCTCTGACTGCGAGTTTGTAACAGTTTTCAAGATGCCTGGGAATTCGTTGGTTGGCTCCTGTGACCTGTAGGCTCTGGCTCAGGCACCAGGGACGGAGTGACAGCGTACTCGGTGACCTCTCGCTGCCGCCGTGCCTGCCCCCCCGCCCCCCACCCCGCCCCACCAAGCACGTGGGTCCGCGTGGAGGCGGGCCCCAGCTTCTCTCCGTGGGCCCGTGGGGTCCCAAGGCCGGGCTGTTCGCTTGTCCCTTCCTGCAGTTCCGGCGCCATTTCTGTCCCCGTGAGGGTGGGCGCCCTGTGATTGCTCACCTCACCTCTTGGACACGCCCAAGGCTGAGAAGCTAACACCTGGAGAATGTGCTCTTCCGAGGGCAAGGCTCACGCAGCATGGGCTCCGGCTCAGACAGCCGGCTGGCGAGCCCGGTGGCTCTGGCCTGTCCCGTGGCAGGCTTTCGCCAGGAATTCTCCTGGGAGGTGGCACCGCCCTTGTGGGCACCTTGGGAGCTGGAGGGGTGTGGGATGGGGCAGGTCCACAGCCGTCCTGAGGGGCTGTGACTGTGGGCCCCCCGGCTTCCTCTCTCTGGGCCGGGACGCTGGCTGCAGTCCCCGCCCGATGGATGGACACAGGGTCAGGATGCCAGGACTCGGGGTGGCGTGGTGAGCCCACGGGACAGAAGAAACCGGCCTGGCTGAAGGGGGCGTCTGGGGAAGGAAACGGAGTCCCAGGTGAATTTCCTGCCAATCTACAGCTGTCCCCGGGGCGGGCAGAACCCGCTTCCCCGCTGAGCTGCCAATCACAGTGTGGGCTCATTACGGAGCCCCTGGCAGCGGGGGCAAGACCGGGGCCTGGACTGCCCCAGAGCCGCTGGTCAGCGTGAAGTGAGTGGGGGTCCCTCTTCGTCGCTCCCCCGTGACATGCACTGTGGAAAGGTGACCCTTTCCCGAGTACGGTCAGTGTTGGACACCGGGAGGAGCAGGACCCCAACCTCCTTCCTGAAGCTGCCTGCACCCCCTCCATGAGGCCCTGAAGCTCTCCCCACGACCCAGCGCTGACGGAGCTGCCCGTGGCCTCATCCATCCTGACAGCCAGGTGCCCGCCAGGCCGGGAAGCTCGAGGGGAGGGGCGCCCCCTTCTCACTCTCAGGTGGGGGGTGTCCACCGGGAGCCCAGGGGGATGCTGGTTACTGCTTGGCCTTGGCGGAGTCTCCGAGGTCGTGGAGGGGAGGGAGGCCCGGCTCCTGGTTCGTTCCCCAGGCCCAGCCCGCGGCACAGGCCTTGGCGCCCCTGCCAGCGTCTCTGGTTCGCCCTGTGGGTCGCGACGAAAGGCTCTTCATGGGGCGGTTTGGAGGATCAGAGGGGTTGATGCGTGAAAGTCCGTGTTCAGAAGGCTGATCATAACATACCATCTATAACTGTAACATGTAATAAGCACGTGGCCAAAGAGGGGCCTGTGTCTCTGGCAGCAGGGACCCAGAAGAAGAGGCCGGACACGTCTGTCCCCGGCGTAACCGAGAGGCAGCTGACACACGGCTGCCCCGGCGGCAGGCCTGGTCGGCGTCTCGGGCCGGCCCATCCTCAGCGAGGACGAGGACGTCCTTCAGAAACGAAGCCTCTGCCGGCCCGGGTTGCTCCCCACGACCCGCCCCAGCGCCCCTCCTTCGACAAGCCCCTCCCCACTCTCCCAGATCCCCTGACGCGCCCTGGCTCCTCTGCCCCGTGGCCCCTGAACCCAGCAGATCCGCCCCACGGATGGAATCTCTCTCTCTCTCTCTCTCTCTCTCTCACACACACACACACACACACACTCACACTCACACACACTCGGTCATCAGGGTGACCCTCTCCCCTTCTCCAGTGTCACTGGACAGAACCCTGGAGGGGGCAGGCTCCTTTCTCGGCGTTTGATGTATCGGCTGGAACTCTCAGACTGTCGGCCCACACACGGGGGCGGGGGTGGGGGTTGATGGCCACACTCCCCTGGGTGGACCCAGGATGGCGGGCGACCCCCAGCTCCCAGCAGGCCTCGCTGCGAGGTCAGAGAAGGGCGGCTGCGGGCTTTGCGTCCCTCCGCCAGCCCCCGGGTCACGTGTGCACACTCTTTCTGAGGGAAGCAGGGGTCGCGCCTCTGAAACCTGGACATAAAGCAGCGTCCTCGCCCTGGCCAGCTCTGGCCACATAGCTGGGATGCCGAAATGCTTCCAAAGAGCCTGGAAAGTCCCAACAACCAACCTAGACGCCGGCCTCTGAGTAAACAGCCCGGTCGCCAGCATTCCTTTGTGGGGCGACTCTCCCAGCACATCCTCGCTGCTCGGTCTCGTGGCCAACAGAGCGGCCCCCCCGTCCGCGCAGTTAAGGCCTTCGGGGTACGGAGCCCCTCGTGTGTGGCCACCACGAGTTTGAGATGTGCCATTTGCCACAGTAATCGGCGGCTAGGGTTCCTTGGGGTGCTGTTCGGCCGGCTCTGGGCAAGCTGGCCGGCTGATGCCCTGCGGGGGCCGAGGAAGGGCAGATGCGGCTGGGCGTGGGAGCCTGGGCCGCAGAGACACAGAGACGGATTCCCGGGGGGACACGCATGGAGACACTCTTCCGCCTTTCTGAGCCCAACATGCGGTCTCTCCTCCAGTGCCCAGGCGGCTCTCAGAGTCTGCAGTTTGGAAGCCCCCCTCCTGCTGCCTTGAATCAGGACGCAGCCCGGGGGGTGGTGGGGGTGGTGGGTAGCGGGCCCAGGCACCAGGCACTGCTGGGACTCGGCCATCCAACCCTAACTTCTTCACCATCGACAGGCCTCCCCCCAGTGAGACAGAAAGAGGGGCTCCTGGGGACCCTTCGGTGGCAGAGCCTGGCCCTCCCGCACGCCCACGCCCTTCCCGAGGCAGCGATGACAAAACCAGGCAGGCCCCTTCAACCCAGCACATTCCTGGGCCCAGCCCTGGAATTCCAAGCGCTGGGCTCAGGAATCTGCCCGCTCAGCCGCCCCTCCCCCCGCAGCCGCGCTGAGTGGCAGGTCTGGAATCCGCATCCCCGGCCAGAGGCTTCTCTGGCATCTGGGAGGAGGGGCCGAGGTGAGGCGAGGCCTGAAAGAAGCCAGCAGCTCCCTTGGGTGGAGGTGGAGGGCCTGCGTTTGGGTCACATTCCGGGCCCAGGGCGGCCCTGAGCGCTGCGCACGGCCGTAAGCCCAGCACGCGGCACGCGGCAGGCGCGGGCGGCCATCTCCGCGCTCACAGCAGCCCCATGGGGTTGGCTGTATTGCGATCTCCATTTTTTACGGAAAGAAACAGAGGCCCGGAGAGGTTAATTCACCCGCCAAAGCCCCACAGTGGACCGCTGGCCATGCTAGGATTTCAAATCCAGGCTGGCTGCTGGCTTCAGGCCGTGGCCCAGAGAGCTCACAGGTGAGCCCTGGGGCCTGCGGGCAGGAAAACGCTGCTCCCCTGGTTGGGAGGGGCGGGGGTCCCGGCTCTGCAGAGAGACCTGGGGACCGAGGGGAGCCCCTGGCCTTGGTCCTTCTCGTAGGTCGGCACGCACCTGCCCAGCACGGGGATGCTCTCGAACCAGAACCGGAACCGACACCGCGCAGCGTGTGGGGTGAGGTCGCAGGTGTCCGGGACAGCCTGTGAGCAGGTGCGGGCACCGCCCCACCGGGTGCTGACGCTACCGTGACCGGGGGGCCGGGCTCCAAGCAGCTCAGACGCGTTCCTGAGAGGCTGCACGTGCGTTTTTAAAAACCAACCGTCTGTCTCACTTTCAAAGGAAGGTGTGCTTTACAGGGAATCTTCTGTTGACTAGCCCTCTGTGACCTGGCACGACTTTACATTACACACACTTCCTGGACCAGGGGTCTCTGTGTGTGTGTGTGTGTGTGTGTGTGTGTGTGTGTACGTGACTACGGACAGAGAGAGAGCGAGGGAGCGAGCATGAACGACTCCAGTTCCCAGGTGCCTCGTGTCTCTCTGTCCAGGTGCCTGACTCTGGTTGCTCCCTGGCTCTGGTCGCCGGTTCCCAGCGACCTGGGGAGCCAGCCGACTGCTGAGTGAGGGCAGCACCCACCCCAGGGCCCTCCCCGGGCTTCTCTCTGCCTCCTTCTGGTGGCTGCTGAGGGTGAGACTGAGTGCTCCGGCCCACCCCGAGGCACCCAATGTGTTCGGTGTTTGTGAAGAGAACCTACGCAGCTCTAGAACCCAGGGAGGTTGAAGTTCATGGTCGCAGAAGTGCCACTGACGTCAGTGGGGCCTGGCCAGCGCTGGGGGGCCGGGACGGTGCCACATGGGTGGCTGTGGGCTCGCCCCTCCTCCCGCCAGGACCTGCCCATCATCAGACACCGTGGCTGTGAGCCGAGTCTCAGAGACAGGGTCACCGCGTAGAGGGCACCGAGCGAAGGCTGTCGTGGGGACAAGTGTCACTCCCCATCGCGGGGAGCTCTGTGGTGGTGAGGTCTAGGCCGGGAGTGGACACGGCCTGATGGGACAGGGTTGGCAGACGGGACTTGGGGACCTCCAGGACCAGGACTCTGAGGAGAGTCCAGGGCGAGGAGAGGCCCTGCCAGGCAAGGTCCAGGCCCCATCGTCTGCTTGCACAGTGCCCAGGGCTCCTCTCGGGGAGGTGCTGGGTGGCACCCAAGCCACCCCTTCTGCGGTTGTAACCATGGGCAGAGCAAAGCGGAGCCCTGGGGCCCCAGGCCAGCGGGCTGCCTGCTCCGGTGCCCATTTCTCGGTGGCCGGTGGGTGCTCTGAAGTCTTGGGCCAGCTGCGGGGCCAGCTGCGGGGCCAGCTGTGGGGCCAGCACCTAACCTGCTCACCTGCACATGCCGTCGCGCAGCAGGCGTCTGCCTGCTGGAGGCAGGATGCAGGCAGGAAACAGCTCACGCTGCATGAGCACAGAGAGAAGCCGGGTCTCCGTGATGCGGCTGAAGTCCACGGTCTTGGTCCACCCAGCTCTTAACCCACCCTTCCCCCTCCTGCTCCTGGAGGCTGGATGTCTGAGGCCCGCATGTCACAGGGCTGGTTCCTCCAGAGGCCTCCCCCCGTCTTGTAGATGGCTGTCTGCTCCCTGTGTCCTCGTGTGGCTGCCAGCTGTGCGTCAGGGAGTCCCAGTCTCCTTCTCCTGACGGACATCAGTCAGACTGGACACCCCACTGGCCTCATGTTACCCTCATCCCCTCTGTGAAGACCCGTCTCGGACACCATCACATTCTGCGGTCCTGGGGGTCAGGACCCCACCATGTGGGTGTTGGGGGACACGGCTCCGTCCCTTACAGTGGCTGGTTGGTGCCACAAGCCAGATGTGGCTGCAAGTACAGGAAGGCACCTGAGGTGCCCACATGCATGGGGAAGCGGTGCTGGATGGGGCTCCTGGCGGGTGAGCCCCCCTGCGGCCCCCCACGTGGCTGCTGGAACCCAGAGCTCTAGGGGTCCCTGTGTGCGTGGATGCGAATGGCTCTGGTGGCCAGGACTCTGTGCAGCCAGAGTTGACCCGGTTCCAGCTGGGTCCTCGGTGTTGGCAGGCTGGTTCCGCACCCTGAGTCCCCTCCGAAGGCCAGGCCTGGGGTGCAGCTGGGTTTGCAAACACCCCGCCCCAATCTGCCAAGCGGAGGGGCTTAGTGAGGGCAGGAGCCCACTTTCCCAGGGCGGGCGCTGTCCGGGCCCAGCAGGGGGCGCTGTGGGCACGGGACGTGTCCGTGGGTGCGTGGCAGCAGGGTCCCCTGTCCTGGATGGCGCCATCCTTTTGTTCGTCGGTGGGGAAGCACGGCTGTCCGGTGGGCCGTCGGGACGGACACCGTGTGTTGGCGAGGATGGTGCTCAAGGCTAAGAGACCCCCGCTCAGCCAGGCCCTTGTTTGTGGACTTGGTGGGGGGCTGAAGCTCTCAGCTGCCCCAGCTCTGAGGCAGAGCCCCCTAGTCCTGAGGACACAGGTCCGCAGCCTGAGGGCTAACTATGTGCCCCTCCCGCAGGCTGTGTGGGGCGGCCCCGGCCTTTGGGGGCCCGGCACTGGCGCTGTGCAGGAATCCCATCCTGTGCAGACACCGCTCACCCCACGGTGTTCTGGGGTTCGGAGCGCAACAAGGAGAAAGCAGCTGCAGCCTCAGGGATCGGATTCTCACTGACGTCACTAATCCAGTTGGTTTTGCCAATTAGACACACGCGCAGGATAAAGGAATCAGAAGGAAATGTATTTGTTCGTGATTCAATTGCTGTTATGATTATAAAATGCTGCTTATCAACTGATTCATTTTGTAAAACGTAGCCGGTCTGATGATTGTATTTTTCCTTTTACTTCCTCAGGATGAAAGTCGGATGTTGCTTTACCGGGTTCAGTCTGTGGAAAATAACACAGTAATTAATAAGCAGACGTACAAGCACAGACTCCGCGTTCCGCGCCCTCGCGGCCGTGAACCCGGGCTCTCAGCTGCCGAGGAGCACTCACGCTCTCTGAGGCGGGCAAGCGCGTTCCGGCCACGGGCTCACATGCTCCTCCCTCCACCGTGCACATCCTGGACAGCCCAGAGATGCTTTTCTCGGTGACGCGGGCAGCAGCCTCCCGCGGTGATGGCCGCCGCTGACGAGGGGGCCTGGTCTGAGGTCCCCAGCTTCTACGGGCTCGCATGCAGCACCGACCCTCCTGGGCCCAGGACGGCACGGCCCCTCGGTGTGACCCGTCCCCTCCTGCAGGACCCATGTCCCAGGACCCGGCCAGCAGCGCGGACTCACCTGCATCCAGGCTGTGGGCTCCCAGGGCCCATTCTGCAGAGGCCGGGGTGCTGGGGCCTTTCAGGGAGAGAGAACCGAGGTGCCCCAACGGACGAGAAGCTCTGGGATGTAGACAGGTGAGGACTCGTGCGTTTGGGGCGGGAGGAGACCATGCGGACAGGGGCTGACACTCCTCAGCATCGTGGAGCCCAGAAACTTGCCCCCGGTCACGTTTCTTGCTGCCTCTTTAAGCGGCTCTTTGGAAAATAATTTTCAGTGCAAGAAACGAAACGTAAGAAAATATCCGCGTCATTGCTCCCACACTTCCTTTGACCTCAGGACACAAAATCATCAGGCCTTGGCCATTGCCAAGGCCATCTTTATGCCAGGGACAAGCTTCCAGAAAGTTCTTTCAGAACTTCTGGGGAGCCAAAAGGGGCTGGGGGCAGGGGAGGGGAAGGAAGGGTGATGGGGGTGGGGGTGTCACCCTGCCCAGCCCCTCACCCGCCTGCAGCCCTGGGACGGCTGCTTTCCCTCAGCTAGACTGATGTGAGGCTTTTGTTTTCAGATTTGAGGTATTTTTGGAGGGTAAGAATGGAAAAAATGTGCTTTCCCTCCTTCAGATAATTGCCGTGTGCCCTGTTTTTGTTTGAATTCTTGGAAACTCACAGTTGCGGCCTGTGAGGTGGGAGGCCTGGCCCTGAAAGCTCCCGCTCTGGGGGGGGCATCTGCGCTTGGGGGACTGGGGGGGGGGGTGGCCGCTGCTCGGGCTGGTGCCCGGCGTGCCCGCTCCCTCTGAGCACACACGGGGTGTGAGGACAGGCGCTGTGAGCACAGGCGTCCAAGCTGCCGCGGTCCCAGAGACGAGGGTGTGGTGGGGCCGGGCCAGCCCGGCAGGGGACAGCAGGGAGGTGAGACCCGCTCGCAGGGGGTGAGGAATGGAGGGTGGAGATTTTAGGAGCGGCTGCTCAGCTTTCGAGCTGTGAGATCTCGGGCAAACGCACCAGTTTAACACCTGGCGAAGCTCAAGTGCACTTGGTCATTCAGCCCGAGCGCACCCGGCCCCTGTGACAGACCCTGCCACGCCAGACGGGCCGACAACGTGGACTCGGGGTCCGCAGGTCCCCGCCCTAGCGCCAGAGGTGTTTCACCACAGAGGCAAGTCGGTTCTGTCCTGTGGGGTCGGTGGGCAGTGCAGGGTGGCTCCACAGAGGGCCCAAGCGCTTGCTGGCCGGATGGTCCTAGGTCCTTGTGTCCTGCTGCTGCCCAGGTGGGGGCTTAGGGTGAGTTACCTACGGTTTTAAGTGTTTCCCTGCCAATAAAGAGGGGACAGAAAAAGCACCAGCCTTACCCCCATTTAGGGGTCAGCCAGCTGCAGCTCTCTGAGGCTCCCTCCCTGGGACTTCCTGCCTCCTTGGTGGCCTGTTGGGCAAGCAGTCTGTCTGGGGCCCAGGCCTGCGGCCTGGGGCTCCGGAAGCCTTGGCCGCAGGGAATGAATGACCAGCCCAGGCAGGGGAGGAGCGGGTGAGAATGCTGCCCCCGCCTGGCAGGGCGCCTCCAGTCTCCCCAAAGGGGCTTTGCAGGGCCTGGGCCTTGCTTCTCTGGGAGGAGCCCGCCCCCCACCCCTCTGTGTGGAAACGAGCCCTTCAGCGGTGGCTTGCTGGCTCCCCGACAGCCCCTCTCCCTGCGTGGGCAGCACCCACAGGGCCAGACCCCGGGGGGCAGGGGTGGGTTGGCTGCTGCTTCCCTGCACTGGGGCCCTGCAGTGGGGTCGAACGCTCCAGGCCCCCGGCTTCCTTCGGCGGGGCTCTGAGGGCACTCTGTCCAGGTGGCAGGTCTGCAGCGGGGAGGGTGCGGTGCTTCCCTGCAGACACCTTCCTTGTGACCCCGGGGTGTCCCTGGGGCTTCAGGCACCCACGGATGTCGGCAAAGCTGCTCTGTGAGTAGGAGGAAGAGCAGGTCTCCTACCACAGGGGGGTCTTCGAGACTGCACTGCCCTCTGCCCAGATTCCAGGAGTGGGGGAACCAAGGCTGAGGTGAGTGGGGGCCTCTGGGTCTCGGGGTGGCTGCATCCCCCGCCTCTCCTCCTCCCAGCATCCCTCCACCCGGCCAGAATCCTGCTCACTTCACGGAGCCCAGCGACCTCTGAAGTCCTGCCCTGCCTCCCTCCCTCCGCAGGCCGGACGCTGGTGGGGGTCCTAAGCATCTTGGACTCTCCTGGTCCTGTGTCTCTTGGTGTGTGCAAGGCCCCAACGGGACTGGCAGCTGCAGGTGGGCAGGGAGGTTTCACTCCCGGAGACTGAAAACAGTACAGGAAAGAAAGGAGGGAGGGAGGCAGGGAGGGGGGAGGGAGGGAGGGAGGGAGTTGTGCAGGAACCAGGACTGGCCCGCCCACCCGGAGAACACCTGGAGCCCGGCGGCTCCATGGGTCTGATAGTCACCCGTCCACCTGGCCAGCGCGGGGAGGCCCCAGGGGCCCACGGGGCCTCGGCCCTCCCGAAACGGCCGTATTGTTAGGGCGGCGAGGCCAGGTGACCCGCCGGCCCGGCGCGGGCGGCGCGATTGCCCTTCGCCGCCTCGAGGGGGCCCTGCGGCGGCCGCGAGCCAGGAGGACGGCCCGCCCGCGCGCTGCTCGGCGCCCAGCCTGCTGCGCCATCGCCCCGCGGGACCGCGCCGCCGCTCGCCCAGGTACAGGGGGGGCCCCGCGCCGCCGCCGCCGCCTTTGTTTCGGGTCCCGCGCCGGCGTCTGCGCCTCGGGCGCGGAGAGCGCGATCGAGCAGGGCGATCGCGGCGCCCGGGAACCGGGTTCAGCCGGGGATCGGGGACGGGGGTGCGGGAGCAGAGTCCAGGGGCGCGGGAAGGGGGATCGGGGCGCGCAGGAACTTTGCTCGGCCGGGGTTGGGCTCCAGGGCGCGGGCTGGGGCGGAGGTCGGGGGACGCGGTCCGGGTCTCGGGCGCAGGCCGGAGCCGCTCTGTCGCGAGCGCCGGGGTGGACTTCACTCCCCGGGACGGTCCCGAGACTTCAGGGCGGCGAGCGGAGCTGGGGCCGCCCGGGGGAAGCCGGGCACCCTCTTCCGCCCGTTGCCAGCAGTCCCCGCGGAGCGTCCGTCCTCCCCTTTCCCTGCGGGGGGCGTGAGGCAGGGTCCGGGCTGCTGCCCGCCTTCTTCTGGGGCCGCGGGAGCGGGCGGGCGGGCGCGGGCGGCCGGGCCACCTGTGGCATGTGCCAGCCCGCGCCGCTGACAAGCGGGCGGAGGGGACGCGGGGTCCCGCGCACCCGCGAGGACGCCTGAGCCGGCTCCTTTGCTGGAAGTGACTTGAGATCTGCGTGTGTGGCGGGAAGGACGGAGAGGCCCCTCCGTTCCCGAGTCAGGGCAAGCGGGCGACCCCCACTCTCTTAGTGGGTGAGCGTAAAAGCGCGGGGGGAGGGCGCGCGGAACACCTCCCAGGGTGCCCAACCCCGCGCTGGCTTTGACCTTCTGGCGGAGCTTCCCCGTGCTTTTCACTCCTTGTAACACGCAGGCAGGTCCTCCCCCAGGACAGTGAATGGAAACGTGCGTGTGACCGGGAGAGCACACCAGCGTTGCGCGCCCTCCACAACCGCCCCCCGCGACACTACGGTGCACTTCCGCAGAAGCAGGCTTCGGTCTGCAAACGTCCTTCTGGAGGGGCCGTGGCTTCTGCCTTTGGAACTGGATTTGCCCCTCCTGGCGGTTTCTCTTCCCTCTTTGGGCCCTGGGAGGTCGAATTTGCAAATCAATCAACAAGTATTGAGAAAGGCCTTTCTGTGAGCGGCCTGCTGGGCTGGGCGGATCCGACCCCTTTGCGCTGAGCAAGCTGGGCGTGGGCAGGTGGCCAGACCCCTGACCTCAAAGACGAGTCAGGGTCACCTTGCTCTGTGACTGCGGAAGTAGGGGCCTCCGACACAACCCAGAGCCTGGAACGACCGGGGCTTGTGGTGGGGGGTGGGGTCTGCCTGTGGGTTCATTTCACGCAAATAACAACCACCCTGCAGGGGCGGGGGATAGTTCGGGTTAAGACCCATTTTACAGATGTGCAAACTGAGGCAAAGGATGAGCAGTAGTGGACGGAGTGGATGAAGCCCGGGGTGCTGCCCCCGGGGTTCCCGCCAGGACCTGGACGGTGAGGATGAGGGGTCCTGAGGCTGCCCCTGTTGGGCTGCAGCAGATCCTGTGCTCCCAGCAAGTGTCTCGCTGAGGGTGGGGGTGGGGGGCGGGGGCGGAGGGGCGGAGGCTGCACAGGAATCCCTGCTTTGCACACCGCCAGCGCCAGCAGAGAGGAAACCCCAGCCTCAGGGGATCTCTTGCTCCCGGGATGCAAATGGATGGGCTTTCCCTAAGTAGCTTTGGCACCTCAGGGTTTCAAATGGAGCCACTTGCAAATGTGACCCTAGGAGCTAGAGGTCATGGGGTCAAAGTCTGTTCCTGGACCGCAGGCCTTGTTAGGGGTGGGGGCACAGAAGGCCTGGGGAGGGGGCGAGAAGCCAGACAGGTGAGGGGAGAGGCCAGGATGGGGGGATTTCTGGCCCCGAGCTGGCGAAGGCCCACGTTACAGGAGAGGGAGCGGCCAGACCAGCCCTCTGCCACCCTCCAGCCTCAGCTGGGCACACCCCACCAGGGCTTCTGGGGCCCTTTTGTCCCCTCCCTCCTCCCCCCCACCAGGAACTCCTGGGTGGGGGAGGCACAGGACCCTCCTACCAGAGAACCGGCAGAGTCCCTGGGGAGCGAGGGTTTCTGGGGGCCTGAGGGCCCAGTTTGTGGCTGGGTCTGCTCAGGCAGCAGGAGCCGGGTGGGGAGGTGCCCAGGGGGAGTGGCGCCCCTTCCTGCAGGACCCCGTGTGCCCCTGGGCGGGAGACTGGGGGTCCTGGTGACAGGGAGCCAGCCGCCCACTGGGGTCCTCTGCCACTGTCTCTGTTGACCCAGAATAAGGGGTTCTGGTCGGGCGGTTGGGTGAGTAGGTGCGTGGCTGACTGTTTGCCATGGTGTGGAACCTGTCTAGGGCGTCCCTCAGGTCTGCACGCTGTCCCAGCTGCTGAGGTTCGGGCACTTTTCTCAGCCTCGGTCGAAGGGGGGGGTAGGGTGTGCGGCCCCTCATCCCAGGGACGCCCACGCGGGACAGGGTTTGCACCGGCCTGCCGCTCTGAAAGGGCCTATGTTTCCGCGCCAGCACGGCCGGAACAACTGCCCCCGAAACGCCGCCGCTGCCAGCAGGAGTCAGCATCTCAGAGCACAGGCCTGGTGCCGCCGGCGAGCTCCCAGCAGCGACAGTGGCGTCCTGCTCCCTGCACGGGCCCTGCCTTTGCAGACAGAACAGGGGAATCCACGGGACCGTGCTCGGCACGCGGGACTGTATTCCTCGCACGCCCCCGAGCAGGGACAGCTCCGGGCTCCGGGAGGGATGTCCCCATGCGCTCCAGGACACAGCCCCGCCCAGCGTCCCCAACCTGGTGTCCCAGACACCCACTCAGGCTTGCCCCTGATGGGTGGGCGGGAGGAGGCCAGCGAAGGCAGGCAGGTGGCCACCGTGAGGAGCATCAGTGTCACTGAGGGGTTGGCTGGTGGCCGTGATGGTGACCCCTAGACATTTAAAAAGAGTTATGTTAATTAAAAAAGGAAGAAGGCAGTGGCCTGGAAATAATGTATCTTGTTCCAAATGGGCCAAATAATGAAAAATGCATGTTTAAGGGGCCCCTGTCGGTGGTCACGGAAACCCCCTCGGGGGCCTGGCCCCCAGCTGTGTGGGGACGGAGGTGCTCCTCAGAGCACCCTCGCTCTGGGAGGTAGACCTTTGCTGCCACGGCCCGTCCCCGGGGTAGGGGGTCAGCGGCGGGATCTCCCAGGCTCTCGGCCCAGTAGCCTGGCAGGAGTCTCCCCTTGTTTTGACTGGGGGGTGGTGTGACCGAGCCGCTCCCCGACCCCCCACGACGCGGCTTTGTCTCCTTCCTATCTGGGCTCTGAGACTCCCAGAGCTGAAACAGCTGCTCCGTCACCGGGCTGGTGGGTCCGGGTGGGGCGGGAGCCCAAGGGTTGAGGACGGAGCCCGGGCCTGGGTCCGCAGAGGGTGCGCACCCCCTCAGTTTCTAGGAGCTCGAGTCTGCAAGCCGTCAGGGGGTCCGGAGTGGAACCCACGTCCCTGTGCGGTGCTGGGGCTTCTCCCCAGGATCAGGGGTCTCCCAGGTCCTCCCACCGGCCCGCCCCTTTCTGGGCACGCAGGCCAGTCTCGGGGAGCCGCAGCAGCCACAGCTGGCCAGGGTTCCGGCCACAGCTGCTTCCTGGAGGCGGGGCCCGTGCCCTTCTGCAAGGCCCCCCTTCCTTCCTGCCTCGGCTCTAATTCTGGCTCTGATCCTGGCACGCGGTCGCAGCCTGCCTTCCTCTTCCTCTCCTCCTGGGAGAGAGAACAGCGCCCCACGCTCCCTCCGCGGCGGCCTGGCGTTCGGGCTGGGAAGGTGTCTGGGGGTGTGCTCCTTCCAGCTTTGCGGGCTCACCATGGGTGTCCCTCCGGGCCGGACGGCGCAGGGGCCGCACCCCCTCCCCGTGTCTCAGCGCCCGCACGGGGGTGTGGACGTCCTGAACCGGGTCCTGAGCAATGGGGCCCAGTCCATGAGGCCTGGGAGACACGAGAGTGGACCGGTTCCGGTGTGGCAGAGAGGCGCGTGGTCCTGAGAAGCGGCAGAGGCGCAGGCTGCTGTGCAGCCTGCCCTGGCCATCCTGTCCCAGGGGGCCCCAGGGTCCATGCCCCCACTGTCCTGGACACACCTGCGGGGTGTCCTCACACTCTCCGCAGCCGTGGGCACAGGGAGCAGGCCCACAGCTGGCCGTGCGTCGTCCGGGGGCTGGGCCGGGCCATTGGCCAGCACACACACATTCCTCCCGGAGCCCGGGAACAAAAGGGCCCCATTGACCGGGCCTGGCACTGTCCCCTGCGTGTAATCCATCACCCCTCGCCAGGCTCCTGAGCGCCCAGCCCTCACCACGGGCGATGCGGGACCCAGATCAAAGGTGCCGTTCAGGCAGCGGCTGGGAGGGGACAGCGGGGCTCTGGCGGCCGCAGACCTGGGGGAGAGACGCCCTTGGTCGCCCTGACTGTCCCTGAGGTTCCCGCAGCCGGCGGGTGGTGGGGGGAGACGGGCCAGCTCCCAGAGACTCACACCAGCGCTGCCTGTGGGCTGTGGTTCTGTGCCATGCGGGTGCTGGTCAGGCTTGCAGCCCCCCAGGGCCGCCGCTTGCTGGGGTCCTGCTGCGTCCCCGCAGCCTCTTCTGTTCTGTCCGGTCCCCATGGGCAAGCCTGCGAGACAGCGGGGGGAGGACCTGGGGACAGTGGGCCGGGGCGTGATCCGGGACAGGTGTGTCCCTACTTCAGCTGCCCTGGGAGTGCCCGAGGGGGCCTTCATCACCTGCATGGCTCAGGGGCAGCAAAAGATTCTCAGCTAATGGTTGTTCTTTGACCAGTTTTCTGCGGAGGGATTTGTAATCGAGAGGCGCTTGCTGTAGTCTTGGGAAAGGTAGAGACACGCTCAGGATGCGACCGAGGTGTCCTGCCCTCCCCACGCAGAGGCCGCGGTGCCGCCGCCATGTGCCGGGCACGCGGCGTGGTTCTGCAGTCGACGAAGCTGAGGTCAGATGTGCGCCTCTGTCCTGCACGTCGGTGGGGCGGTGAAAGCGTTTCCCCGCCGTGAACAACTGCGCTCACACCCAGCGCCCCGTGCGTGGGCATGCAGTCTGGTGCACGGCGGCCATCTGTGCTCCGGTCACCACAGCTTGCGCAGCCCCGCGCGGGCATCATGGGGCAGGAGCCTGGCTGGTCACGTCCTCGCAGGGACTTTGGAGGCTGCTCGAGGTCAAAGAACACTACCTTTGATTGATTGCGGTAACACCCACAGGGCAGATTCACTGTTTTAAGCATCTCCGAGCGCACGGCTCGGCGGCACCGAGCACGTTTCGCACTGCTGGGTGGCCGGCACCCGTCCCTCCGCTGCTGAGCTTGTCACCCTGCAGCACTGACCACTGTCCCCACCAAACACGCGCCCCCCCCCACCCCAGCCCCTAGTACCCATCCTCCGCTCTCTGTCTCCGTGAATTTGGCTATTTTAGGTCCCTCATACAAGTGGATGTTCACAGCGTCTGTCCTTCTGTGTCTGGCTTATGTGACTCAGCACGGTGTCCCCAGGGCCCATCCAGCTGGCAGCCGGCGGCAGGGTCGCCTTCCTCTTCAGGGCTGCGCGCCGTTCCGCCGTGCGTGCGGACTGCGGTGTTTGTCCGTCCAGGCATTGGCGGGCACCTGGGCCGCTTCCACGTTTTGGCTGCTGCCGGAGTCCCTGGGTTTGTGCCTAGAAGTGAACACAGGCTTCGTGAAGGCCCTCGCTGTGCGTGGCCCGGTGCAGCTGAGAAAGCCCATGCCCATCAGATCCGGTCCTGTCCACCCCGCGTCCCTGGCACCGGGGAGGCGGGGACTGCGAGAAGGAAGAGGGACCGTGTCCCCTGGCTGTTTGGACAGATTGTGTAAACTCAGTGGCTGACGCAATGAGAAAGCAGGAAGAATGCCTTTCATTTAAAGAAGAGAGAGGGAAAGCCTTAGGGGTTGCTTGGTTTTATTTTCAATTAAAAGGGCCTGATTTTGTTTCTGGAGACTGGTTTTAATTTGGGTAAAAGCTTGAGTCTGGGAGTCGCTGCCAGAGGCTGTGATGATCTGCGAGAACCATTCCTTGGGGCTCCTTATGCCGCTTTTCGGGGGGTCGGGCCCAAGTGCTCTGCTTTGGCCCCGGTGACATGGCGACGTGGCCAGGAAGGCCTGTCCTGGGCGGGAGACGGAGAGCCCTGGCCAGACAGCCCGGAGGGCGGGGGCGGGGCCAACACAGAGGCCGCTGGTTAATTTTTACCCGTGAGAATGTGTTCCCAGTTGCCAGCCGGGAACATCAGCCAGCCGCCCTTCCCCCGCCTGGACGCACTGGACCAGGGCGCCCGCCCGCCGGGGCCTCTGCGGAAGCACTCAGGTGTGCAGGGCACGGGCAGGGCTGTCCTCCCGTTGGTGCTCCGTCTGTCACAGGCACCCTGGGCCGGGGAGGGGGGCTGGCGCGCAGCGGATAGGTGCAGTGCAGGACCAGGCCCGGGGAGCACCGTGGGGCTAGGAGGTGTTCCATTTCTGCTGTTTGGGGTGAAAGCTGGGAAGGGGGCACATCCAGCCCAAGGGTGGGCACGGGGCTGTGGGCCTGGCCGCGGCAGAAGCCAGGGTGCCCCCCATTCCTGCAGGGGGGGGGGGGCTGAGTGGGGGTCCTGCTGGCTTGTGGAGAGACAGGGCAGCAGGCAGCGGTGGGTCCAGTCCCCTTCCCTGTGGGGCGTCCAGGACGGCTGTCCTGAGGAAGGGGCTCCCAGTGTGGGGGACACATGGAGAGACATCTGTGGCACCTGAGCCTCGTTTTCTAGAAGTGGTGGCAGCGTCTGTGCCTGTTTCCACAGCAGCCCTGGCTGCCTCCAGGGCCCCTCAGAGACCTTTGTCCTCGCCCCCATGAGGCGGCGATTTCAACCAGATTATGGGGATGAAACCTTCATTCAGGCGAGAAGAGTGCGAACAACAGAAGGCATTTATGTGGTTTTCTGCCTCCCCACCTCCGTTTAAATCAGAATCACCCGCCCTGGCTGCTGTGGCTCAGTGGATTGAGCACCAGCCTGTGAACCAAAAGGTCTCGGGTTCGATTCCCAGCCAGGGCACATGCCTGGGTTGTGGGCCAGGTCCCCAGTAGGGGGCGCACAAGAGGCAACCACACATGGATGTGTCCCTCTTTCTGCCTTCCCCTCTCTAAAAATAAATAAATAATAAATAAAATCTTTAAAAAGCGAATAAATCAGCATCTGCGTGTAGGTCACGTGGAAGAGACGTGTGCTTTTACAGAGTTCTGTTTGCCGCCAGAGACACACGCACAGCTGAGCACTGGCGGCACCCGTGCGAGGGTCCCTTATGTCATGTGAACTTGCGTCCCCGAGACGGGCCTCGGGGGCAGGCGATGGGCTGCAGGCTGGAGCTGGGCGGGGCCCCGAGCACCACGGCCCCACGCCACCCTGCCTGCCTCTTCTGACACAGTTGGGGTCGGGGGGGGGGCACGCACGCCCCTGTCTGTCCTCACATCTGAGCTCTTCTTCCAAGGACGAGGACCAAGGCTGGGCCTGCCTGCATGTGATAAGTGCTTCGGAGGGAGCTGGGTGACCTTGGGCCAGGCGGGACACCCCTCAGAGCCTCCCCTCCTCCCCACAGCAGGAGACCGGTGTGCGGCCCGTGGCAACCTGCCGGAAGCCGGGTCTTTCCCTGGGAGAGAGCGAGGTGCGAGCCGTGTCCTCAGGGTGTTGAGACCCCGCCCCCGGGGGCCACCACAGCATGTCGCTGGCCTCTCCCGTCAGAGGAGGGCCCTGCCGTGCACCTGACTGACACAAGGACCTGGCCCGCGGCTCGTTCTTGGGGAAGAGCCACATGTCACGTTATGACATCATTGAAGTCGGTGGCAAGTGGCTGCTGGGAGCGCAGGAGCCCTGGCGAGAGCTGCCATGCAAAGCTGCCACCTTCCTCTTCTCGAGGCAGAAGAGCATTCCTTGGACAGAGAGTGTGTGTGTGTGCGGGGGGAGGAGCCTTGGAACCCACACTGTGCCAGGGTGCGGGGCCCTTCCTTTGTCTCGTGCCCAGAGCCCGGTCCGGCCTGGACGCAGGCCCACGAGCGCTGTGTGGCCGCCTGTCTCACATGCAAATGAGGGTTTGTTCCTGCGAAGTGCTGGTGTCCAGCAGATGCGTCGCCTCGGTCCCTCGCTGCCCGGATGGTGCACACAAGTTCTTTCTCTGGGAGCTGTTTCCATTCGCCGTGTGACACCCCCGGGGCCTGCGGCTTGCTGTTCCCAGGTGTGTGGCTTTGCCAGAGGCCGCAGGCCCGGCCAGGCACCGTCCCTCTCCTCTGCTGGTCCCTGCCCTTGCCCGGGGACAGCAGCTCCTCCCAGCCTTGCTGTGAACCTAGGGTGTCTGCCTGTGGCCTTGGGGACGGCTTGGTGGGGACAGGACCACTGTCACCTGCCTCAGCTCCCATAGAATCCTGCTCCAGCCGAGCTCCGTTCCGAGCCTGGTGGGGGGGTGCCGGTTCACAAACCTCAGGCTTGTCGCTGAGGACAAAAGTGCCAGGTGAGGGGGGTGAGGTGGGTGGGCGGGGCCCCATGAATCACTGATGCGCCCTCGGAGGTCAAGAGTGGCTCCTCTGTCTGTCCCTCTGTTTGCGAGCTCGAGGGCTTTGTGCAGCTAGCAGGTGGGACAGCCGCCTGTGTCCAGGTCGGCCCCACAGAAAGGGCACTCGCCAGGCCTGGTAGCTTGCTGCCATCCTGGCCAGTCCAAGCCTGGGTTTCCCTGTCTGTGCCGTGCGTGGGGCACGGGCTCGGTTGTCTTGCAGGGCGGTCGGTTTGCTGCCTGGAGCGCAGAACGCCCCCCGCCCCGCCCCCCGCCCCACTGGGGCTCCGCCCACGCCTGAGGCTGGCCTGGCCTTCTGGTGTCCGGGCGGGTTTCCTTCTGAGATGTGTCTCTCATCATGACAATGTCCCGGCTGTCCCCGAAGCAGAGGGAATAGGATCCCCGAGATCGGGGCCCAGTGTGGGGTCGCCCTGCACACCTGGGGTGACACTCTCTGGAGGTCACACTCCGCTTACACAACCTCCGTGTCTAACCTGGAAGCCAGCCAGCCGGTCACGCCCACTTGCTGCATTGTATTCAGATTTCCCTGATTGCCAGCAGCAGTCAGAATCCGGAGCGAACCAGGCCGCAGCCTGAGGCGCTGGGTTGGGGGTGGAGGCCTGTCCCGGGTCCAGCCTTCAGAGCCCAGGGGAAGTGATGTCAGGGTGGGTCAGGAGTCATGCCCTTGACCTTGACGGAGGCCTGAGAGGGGGAGAGCAGGAAGGCTGGCTGTTTTCCTTGGCTGGCAGGGCGCCTGTGCGTCCTCTGGGTCCTTGCCTTGGTCTCCGTGCATGGGGCGCAGCCTGGGGACCAGGACGGTCCTGGAGACCAGCAGTGGCCTCTGTCCTGATGTGCCTCGGTGCTCCCCCCCGGGAACATCAGCCCCAGTATTAAAGTCAGAGAGGGAGTCCCGCCTCTGCAGGTTAACTCGAGGATACACTCGACTTAGGCCTCCACCCGTGAGGGAGGTCGCCCGGGCAACGGGAAGCTGTCCGTTGACTCCGCCTTCCCCAGCTCCCGCGGGGTGTTTGGCCTCTGGGAGGCATCCGGCCAGTGGTCCCACACCGGCCCGTGGGCGCCGAAGGACAGGACGGAGGCAGGATGGGAGCGAGGCCAGCACCTGGCACTTCGCCCCGCAGGGCTGCCCAGAGGAGCCCCGCACAGCCTCTGGGGGGCATCTCGGGGTGGCAGCGTGGGGCCCTCTGCGGAGCGTCCCGTCATTTGAAAGCAGGAGAGCGGCAGGGGCTTCGCCTCTGCCTTTGGCTAAGAAAAGAGGGGAGAACAGTGAGCGGAGGAAGCGTCCCTGGCGGGGATTACCTGGGGTGGCCCGGCCGCACCCAGTGCCCTCTCGTGCGTGCCGGGAGCCCACACGGGCTGCGAGGCTGGCAGCCTGCTCGCTCTTGCCTGCAGGAAGCCTGTGCCCCAGCGGGGGGTGGGGAGGGGAGCAGACAGGGTCTGGGCGTGGGAGTGGGCCGGAGACTCCGAACGGGGGTGGGGAGGAGTCCTGCAGCCTGGTTCGCCCCTCCCTCACTCAGTCTCCCGAAATCAGGCATCCCTCCAGTTGGTGGCTCTCTCTCTGGAAAATTCCGTGATATCTGCCTTCAAGCCTCGGACAATTCCTTAGTCCGCGAGTGCATGCTTCATAGCACTCGGGGTGGAGGGGTTCCGTGTTGGAGGGTCTCCCACCTCTCCGTGGCGACCCCGCCTCCCCCCGCTGGGAGTCACGGTGAGGGTTCAAAGGGGAAGGTTTCCCAGTGTTCCCAAATGCCCCTGAGTGTCCTGTGTGAGGTCGTGGTTGTTATTGGGGTGGGGGGGAGGACATCGATGTGAGATAGAAACATCTTGTGCTCAACCCAACTGGGGACTGAACCCACACCCTAGGCATGCGCCCTGACCGGGGATCGAACCGGCGACTTTCGCTTTTCGGGACGACGCCCAGCCCACGGAGCCACACTGGGCAGGCAGAAGTGTCCTGTTTAGCTGGCAGAGCAGACCGCACTTACAAAAATGAATGATGATGAAAGAAATTCCAGAGTATTCTACAAGTTGCCACTGCTCTTTGAAAAAAAAAAAAAAAAAACAAACCCATTATTTACGGATGTACAGCCAGTGGGGCTTAGTTCATAAAAGGGGGAACTGGGGTTGGGGAGGGTCTGAACACTTACCCCGCCCGCCTGCCTGCCTCCCCGCTCTTGTCAGTGCACACGTGTCTCCATGCATGCACTGTGGCCTTTGTATGCACACACCTGTGTGCACACGTATGTATAAGCACGTGAACGGGTGCACGCACATCGTGTGTCTGCAGGGTGCACACACGCACGGTGCAGTGCATACGTGTGTGTGTGCACACGTGTTGCCGGTTCCGAGATGGAGCAGAGAGCAGGGATTTTGTTGTCTGTGTTCCCAGGCCGCTTCCTGGCCTGGCGGGAGGAACGTGGATGCGCCCTTAAACGGTCCTTTGACTGGTCCAGTCCCTGCTGCCCTGCGCAAGTCTGTCTCACAGCCGCAATCACTTCAGGGGGAAACGCATGGAAAAAATGAACGTGGGGGGGCAGCAGAAAATCCAATGGGACTGGGCGTCTGCACACAGAAGCAACCCCCCCCCCCCCGGCTTTCTCGGTGCCGCTGACTGTCCCTTTTTAGGGTCTGCAGGCGCAGCTGCCCCCCCTGCGAGGGTGGAGGGCTGCCTGCCTGCCTTCCTCACAAAGAAACATTGTTGAGTCTCTTTTCGTAGCTGCAACATAGTTTGTGTTTTCCCCTGAACATGCCAAAGCAGACATCACCCTTTGTTGCTACACCGTCTGGGCGGTGTGAGGATTAACGGTTACATAACGTCCCATTCACAGTGTCCCTGCGCCCCTCCCTTCGCCCGTGGTAGCCGTGCCTTCCCCTGGTTGGTGGACTTTGTCCCTCCCGCTGTTCACGAGGGCGTGGCCAACCCTCCTGCCGCCTGCCTCGGGACCCCTCCTTCCTGGGCCGCTGGAGATACCTAGGCTTGCCTCGCTTGGTGGAGTGCTCCCTAGTCACTGGCTGTCCCTCCTGGGGTGTGTCCTGCCGCAGTTTTGGTCACTGACTGGCCGAAGGCTCTTGGCTGCCCCTGCAGGGCTGCCCAAGCCCAGCCCCCCCACCCCCACCCCTGGCGGCCTCACCCAGGCCACCCCCATCACGCCTTTGCTCTCACCTTCTCTCCACTTTCATTTCTCTCCCTGCCACAGACCACGCCCTGCCTGGGGCCACCAGCCAGACCCCTCCCACGGCGAGACCCCACTGTCTCCCCCCTGGGCGTGACCTGCAGTGCCCGGTCCCCACCCCCAGGCTCGGTGCTCTCTTCCCTGCTCTCCCCATGGCAGGCCTGGCTCGGAAACCTCAGGCCCCCCTGCCTGCCACCTCGCCTGCCTCTGGCGCAATCTCCTGGCTTTGTTTTCTTTGGGAGCAGGTCACACGTCTCCTGTCCCATCTGTGTCCTGGCTCGTTCTCCCAGGAAACGTAGGTTCTTTGAGGACAGGGACTTTGTCTTGTTGGCCATGACCTTGGTGGGTGTCCCTGACCTTTGCCTTGCTGATCTTTTGCTCAGCAGGTGCACAGTGTGGGCCTGGCCTGCTGATGGGACAGTCGGTGACCCCTGTGACCTGTGCTGGTGGTGGCCGGGACCCTGGGAGCAGGGGTGTCTGGTGCTCACCCCCTCCCCCACCTTGATTTCAGAAAAGCAGGCCGGCTGGTCTCCCCGGTGCTCCCTGGGCCGGTAACCTGGAGGCTCTGCCCCCAGCAGCCCATTTCCCCTCACCAGACCGGCCCTTCTCCCACAACTCCCAGGTCAGCGAAGGGGTCAGCCTCCAGCTTCCCGCTGCGGCCACGATGGGGGGGACCCTCGACCCCTCTCCCGCCCGCCCTCCTGCCTTGGGCTTGCAAGCCTGCAGCCCCTGTTTCTGCTGGCCCAGCCCTTCCCTCCAGGTCGGCGAGGCTCCTCCCCCTTCAGGCGTCCTCTGGGGATTGAGGCTGAGTGGATCCGCGAGGGCTGGGCCGTGCGGCTAATCAGGAACCAAAGGGCAGCCCGATATGATACCAGGCCGAAGCTCCAGGGCCCGGCCCTGGGCGTGACCGCAGGGAGTGGCCTCCGGTGCCTTGGCCTTTGTCTGTGTTGGTTCCCAGCCCCCCTTCCCGAACTGACCTGTGTCCTGGCAGACCTGCGGTGCCTGCCGGGAAGCCAAGGGCTGGCCCTGGGGTCCTGCAGCCGGAGCGGCCCCGGAGCACAGGGGGGTGACAGGCAGCGGCGTGTCTGTCTGCCCGCCCTGCAGGGACAGTGACGGGGCTGGGACTCAGCCGCCACCGGAGAAGCCCCCTGTGCTGGGACGGAAACAACTTAAAACTCATGGCGGGGGGAGGAGGGGGGTGGAGGGTTGTACCCTTTCACACTCACCACCTTTAACTTTTTTTACCCAAACCAGAACGTCTGTGGCCTCTTCACTTTCCCTGCTTTTATTTAACCTTCGTCTCGGGGTCTCAGGCAGTCACGGGGGTCGCACAGGAAACAGCGCCCGGGACCCTTCCCCACGGGGGCTGCGCGGGGGGCCTCGGCCGCGTCCAGACGGAACCAGCAGGGCGCGGCCCTGACTTCACTCTGCTTTGTTTTACGTTTGTCTTAACTGGGGCGCCACGGACGTCACGCTCCGTGTCAGGCGTGTTCCGAGCCAGGTCTGCGCACCCGTGAAGGGCGGCCCGTCGTCGGGACAGCACCGTCCCCGTCCGCCCTGCCCCCATCCAGCCCAGCGGAAGGGGCTCCGGTCGCTCCACTGCTTGTAGCTGCAACGTTGTGTTTTGCTTCTGGGCTCCGTGGCACTAACTCCGCCGATTTCACTGAAGCGCTTCGGGGCCCTCTGATGGGTGAGAGCCAGCCCGAGCTTCCTCTCCGTCAGGGCACAGCTGTGGCTGTGTCGCGGCCCCGAGGCGAGAGCGTAGTGACATCGCCGGGAACGGAAACCTCGACCCTGAGGTGTTCCTTTACGTATCTTGTCCGTAAGCGTGAGAAAGAGTCGGTCGGTTTTACAATCTGGTAACTTCACGATGAAAAGAAATTCATAAGTATTGTGACCCGGATAAAATATTTGTTTCACAATAAAAAAAAAAACCCTTTTTTAAAAAAACTATAAATCCTAAAAGATTTAGAACATCGGGGTTGTGCCTGCCAGGGAATGAAAAGGTGGAGTCTCAGAAGGGACAGTGAACGGACCATCTTTGCTTTTTTAAAAGCGTCGGGAATAAGGAGTTAAAACTCGCTCATTGAGGGGAACACCCAACTGCCTCGGCGTCTGCACGGTTCTGTTTCCTGTCCAGGGAGGGGCTCCGCCTCCGTCCACCGGGACCCCTAGCGGAGTGTCGGTGACGTCAAGGGACAGCCCCACCCCCCCGCCCGTGTGTGATCTGCAGGAATCTCACCAGCACTCGGTGGGGGCTGTGGGGAGGTTGGTGCTGACTTGTCAGCCCCGTGACAGGGGACCTGCTGACACTCAGCGGGTGGCAGAAGGGCCCTAGCACCCCGGGGGCCGCCTCCTGGGGGTGACACCCCAGGCCACGGACTCTGTCCCTGCGTGTCGTGCCCAGTGCTTCTTGAGCCGGCTGCAGGCCACAGGCCCACAGGGAGGCTGGGGAGAGGTTCCGGGGTCAGGCTGAGAGCGGACGGTGCCAGGCGGGACCCCGAGGGCCGCACTGGGTTCTCCCGGGCCGGTCCCGCCCGGGGTTCCAGAGCTGGGGCAGCCTCAACGTGCCTGCTCCAAGCCGGGGACCGTGCAAGCGTGTCCATCTGGGAGTGGCCAGGGCCAACGACAGGCTGGGGTTGATCGGAGGTTCCTGAGGCAAGGCTGGGTGACTCGGGGCACTTGCTCGGCCAGCCTCCCTTGTCTCCATTCATCCCCGTCACCGTCTAAGCCAGGCCCTGGCAGACCCGGGGCAGATGTGGAGCCTCAGACCAGGCGCCTCAAGCACAAGGCCAGCGGGGGGGCGGGGGTCCCTGTGCCTTCACTGCGCCCTCCCTGTGCCCCGACCACTTCCCCGGGACCCGCTCAGCCGTGGCCCTGGAGCCCCCGCTGGTCTGCGAGAAGCAGGAAAGCCAGGGTGCCGAGGACGCCCTGCAACCCCCCCCCCGCCCCCCGCAACGGGCCTTGCCTGGCCTGCTGGTTCTCCTGAGTCCAGCGGGAAGTCGTTCGACTGGGAGTCTGTGGGGACGAGTTTGAAAGGCCAGGGAGCGGCAGCTGCCCGTGGACGGTCCGTGGGGTCCCCAGTGCTGAGAGCAGCAGAATCCGTCCCACGTGGTGGATTCCTTGCAGTTTTGCAGAGGAACTAACCGGTTCCGGTTTTGTGGGTGTGTGTGTGCACGTGTGTGCATGTGCTTGGCAGAGCCCTGGACAGCTGTGACCCTCCCGTCCCAGGACTGAGCAGGGGGCTCAGCGCTGAGGCTCACTAGGGCGGGGCGGGGCTGGCTGGTGCAGCCCCCTCAGGCTGGGACTGTAAGGGGCTGCGGGCGAGCGGGCCCTGGGGGTCAGCTCTGCGACCTCAGGCCAGCCTCTGAGGGTGACACGGAGGTGGCAGGGGGGCAGCTTGCTTTCTCCTCTCGGAGGGTGAGGCCTTGGTGGGCACCCCGGCAGGCCTCACCCCCGCATGCCGCCCGCGGGGAGGCAGCCCTGGATTCACCGGCCCCTTCTTCTTCCTTCGGACAGTGGGCTGCTGGGAGACGGGGAGACCAAGGAGGAAAGTGGGGCGGGTCCCTGGCCAGGACGGGAGGGGACGTCACTGATTGGGGGTGCCCTTTCATGTCACCTTTTTTTTTTGCCCTGCTCTGCAAGTCCTTGAATGAAACAGTTGCTGTTTGGGATCAGGGAAGCGGGGAAAGCACTTACTGGACACTGACTTTGCAGAGAAAGCCTTTTTCCTGTATTTTGAAGGTGGGGGGAGGAAATGAAGACAGGGAGAGAGACGGGAAATGAGAACCAATGCCGCGTCCTGAGCAAAGACCGGGGTGCTGAGCCTGTCGGAAGTCACCACCGTGTCCCTCCTGTCACCCCACGTGATGTGGGCCGGGCTGCAGGGCCCCCAGGAGTTGCCTGGAGTCCTGTGGCCAAGGACCAAGCCACTTTGGTTAAATAGGCTGGACCGAGTGACCCCCCTTGAGGCCCCGGGACTCGTGTGTCCTTCCCTGGTTCGCTGGGCACCTGCACGACCTTTGTGAGAACCAGAGGGACATGAAGGACGAAAGAGGAGGGTGCAGCGGGGGCGTGGCCTTCTGTCCTGCCCCCCCAGGAGGGGTCCCCCTGCACCTGGCGCCCCGCGGAGCTGGCAGCCCCTTCAAAGTGCTTTGGTGCTGACACGCCCTGCGCGGTGGCCCCTCGTCCCCGAGGACGTCCCGGGTCCGGGGATGTGCTTATGCTCCCCGGCTCGCCTGCCTTCCAGGACCCGGGGCCTCGGTTTCTCCTCGGGTTCTGTGCTCCCGGCAGGAATCGCTGACCCGTGGCCGGTGCTCCCAGGCTTGGTGTGGAGCTGGAGCCTGCGGGTTGGCAGGGAGGGTGAGGGAGGGAGGCTGTGCCCGAGGTCTGGGCCTGAAGGAGGCCGGGGTGCGAGCAGCAAGCCCGAGTCCCCGACATCCACAGGGCCAGGAGGAGAGGCCCACGCAGAGGCCTGTGCAGATGCGGCAGGAACCCCTGCAGCTGAGGGGTCCTTCCCGTTCTCAGAGGCCAAGTGTTTTCAACGGTGGCTCTTGGAGACGTCCCGGCCGCAGAGCCGTGGGGCGTGCGACCTGCCGGTGGCGGGTGCCGGTGCTGGGGGGGCTGGGCGGTGCAGACGGGAGGCGTCCGCCCTCAGCACGTGGTGGCGTCCCCGCAGGCACCCGGCTGGGAGCTTGGACGGACCGAGCTGGCTCAGGGGCTGTGGGGGTCCGGCTGTGCCCTTGCGGGAGCACCAGCCGCGGAGTTGTGCTGCCACCGCGCATGCATCGCGCCCAAGGCCAAGGTCAGTCCGGCCCCTGCTGACCGCGCCTGGCCAGCCTTCTCTGCTGCAGACGCTTCTTTCTCCTTCCAGAGTGAACGAGGAAGGTGCCCTGAGACTGGGCGGAGCTCCTCCGGAGCAGCGGTGACAGGGGGCAGATGTGGTCGTCTGAGTTCCCGGGACGCGTGGGAGCTGAACCCCCCCCCCCCCCCGGTTCCCTGGAGCCCTCTCCCAGGCCCTCCCTGTCCCCCCAGGCGGGGCGGTGCCGGGAGGGTTGCCCCTCCTCAGGCCCTCCGCGGGCTCCTTAATTCCTACCAGTGGGACTCCTGGGCTCTTGGATGCCCACGTGATTCACCGGTTTGCAATCCAGCGTCATCTCTGTCCCCAGCCCTTGTGTGGGTGTCAGAGTCGGCCGCATTGCGGGGCTGCGGTGCCCCGAGCCCGGGGTTCCCAGCCCCAGACAGGTGACAGGCTGGAGCTTGTCCTCAGTCTGGGCCCCAGCGCCCCTCAAGTCCACCCCCCCGTTGGGAGAGCATCGCTTTGGTGCTGGGGACCCAGAAGCCAGAGGCAGATGTGGGGCCGGAGACAAGCATGGAGGGTTTGCCCTTGAGGGGCGCAGGCTGGGAGGGCAGCCCCTCATATCGGGGGGGCCAGGGAGGCAGGCTGCTTGCGCCCGAAGGAGCCGGCTTCACAGCTGCCTGGGTTCCTCAGGGGCCCCGAGGCTGAGCTGCCCCCAGCTGCCCCCGGGTGACTGGAGGCAGGCTGCGGGACCGGTGTCCGGCGGGACGAGAGCGCGTGTTTGCTGCCCCCGCTCTGTGTCGTGTGTGGAGAACCGCAGGCAAAGGTCAGGACGTGCAGTTGGGAGGCAGGAGGCGCGCTCCAGGGCCAGGCCAAGGACGAGGTCGGAGGGGAGGGGGTGGGCCTGAACCTCAGTGCGGCCGGCTGGCCGTCTGCTGGGCACAGCACAGAGCAGAAGGAGCCAGAGGGGTGAGCGGAGCTGGGGCGGCGGGTGCCGGACGGAGGAGGGTGGGGGAGCGGGTCAGGCAGGGTTCCCGGTTCTGCATCTGGGGCAGCTCACTCTGCAGGCTGCGGCGGGCTGGGCTTTGTCCCCGAGACCGTGTCCCGACGGCTAATTCCCCCTGCTGGTGTGACACCCTGTCTGGTGTGTTCCCACCTGGGAGGCGCGTCTCACGCCCGTGACCTATGATCAGTAACAGTGTGGGGCTCCCTCTGAATGTTGCACCTTCCAAATAAGCGGGAGGTAACCGGGGGTCTCCCGTGTGGCAGGCCTGGGCTGGGCCGCACCCCGTCCAGGGCCCCACGGCCTTCACCCCGTTGGGGCCACCTGCCGTCTTCGGGACCCAGCTGACTCCCGGAAGGGGGGTTGCGCCGGGCGCCCCCGCTGGCCCGTCCGCACTGCTGTGTAGCCGACCTGTGCGTCACGCTGGGGGTCAGACGCCAGTGCCACTCAGACGCGTCCGGGGACCCCCTGCAGTCTGGGGGTGGGGCTGTGTCTGCAGAGACAGGACTGAGAGAGAGAGAGAGAGAGAGACGTCTGTGGGGACTGCCGTCTGAACTCACCGTGGGAGAAGTGAAGGACGACAGACATACCCAACGAAGGAACGAAGGGATGGGAGGGCAGGAGACCCGAAGGGACCGGGGTCTGCGGGGAACCGGGCCCCAGCGCGGCCAGCCCCCCCGGCGCTGTGGTCGGAGGCCCCCCGAAGCTCTGCTGCTCCACGGCGGAAGCGGAGACGGGTGCTCCGTGCCAGACCCTGAGAGGTTAATGCCGCCCGAGTCCACGGCTGGGATCCGCACATGTGTTAGCCATAAAGGCCTGTCTAGCCCACCCAGACTGCTCTGCAGCGCTAAGACCTGCGGAGTTGCAAGCAGAGTGGCCGATCCGAGGTCTGGCTGGACCAGGGCCGGCCCGAGTGGAGGGGGTGGTGCAGGTCGCTAGAGCTGCCCAGGGCCGGGCACGGAGGCAGGTCGGGCCACGAGGGCCACGCGCGCCACAGAAGCCAAGAGGTGGCCTCCGCTGACACGTCCACCGTCCGGGCAGCTTTCCTCCCCCCCAGCCGGCCCCCGCCCCCCCGCCACCCCGGGTGGCAGAGCTTCTCCCAGTGGGGAGCTCAGCTGCACTCCTTGCCACGGCCCCCGTGACAACAGCCCGTGCCACTCCGTCCCGGGGGGTCCGACAGGCAGTGGACAGACCTGTGCTCTCTGTGGACCCAGCCCTCCCCCGCCCGGCGGTCCTTCACGCGGAGTGACCCTTCCACTGTCCAGGTGTCTGGCTTCTCCACGTGACGCCCTGCCCCCACCACCCGGGGCCCCTTCACCTCCCAGACTCCAGGCTTTAAATTTCCCCTAAAATTGCCGACCCGGACAGGAAAACGGGCCTGGAAACAGGACCTGATTTCTGGGAAGCTGGGTGGCACCGGGGATGGTGAAGATGGGGAGGGGCTGGGGGGCCCCCGCCCCCCTAATCCCTTGTGTTGAGCTTGCCGGAGGCCCCTGGGCCTCACTCCTAGCCAGGCAGCTCCGTTTCCTGAGGTGGAGGGGCAAGCTGGGAAGGGGGGCCTTGCTGCCCGGGGGCGCTGGCCACCCCCTGCACGGGGGGCCGGGACAGCTTCCAGAGTTAAAACCCCCAGGCCAAAGGGCCTGCGGGTGTGGATCCCCACCCCTGGGTCTGCGTGCTGGGCGGGCCTGCCGTCCCTCTCGGGCTGCACCCTGGCCCAGGGCGAGGGAAACCCAGTCCCAGCAGGGCCGCCCCCACCCTGCCCCGGGGCCATTCCTGCACCACCCTCCCTGGGTTTGGCTGAGAAGCCTTATCCTCCTCTCAGGAGCTGCGGTCCGGGGTGGGGGAGGGAAGGCTAATTCGTGTCAGATGGAGGTTCGCCGGGGGACCGTGCGCTCACTCGCTGCCTGGCTTTTGTTCCCTGCATCTGACTCCTGAGTGTGGAGCGGGAGTGGGGGTTGCAGACGCCTCCTTTCGGGGCTGCAGGCGTCGAACTTTTCCTGGGACTCCCAGAAGCAGCGGCGCAGGAGGCACCCCGGCAGGGCACCACCGCCAGAGGGTCGCCGCCCCAGCCATCCCTTGCCTGGCCCGGCTCTCCGCGGGCGCCGGGAGTGGCCATGCGGCTGCGCGCCCTGACCCGGGGGCCGCCTGGAGGATGCGCGCGCGGGGCGCGGGCGCGCCGGCAGCAGCGCCAAGTGAGTGAGCCTGGGGTTGCGGGGGCGGGGGGCGGTCTTTCGGCGCTCAGGGGAGCTCTTTCCGACTGCGGCGCGTGGCGCGGGGGCGCCCATACCCTCGTCTGTGGGCTCTTGTGCAAGTCTGCGCGCGTGCTCACGGCACCCTGGTCCGCGCGCCCCGGTGTGTCCTTGCATGTGCCCGCGTGTGCGCCATGTGCCCACGTGTGTGTGCGCGCATGTAGGAGATGGGGAGAGAGAGAAGGGGGACCTTGCCTGGTGGACGGTGGGCGCCCTGGTGAGCCCCGTGGAGTGGGAGACAGTTACGGCTTAACTTTGTAACCCAGCCGCCTCTTGAACACGCTTCCCTGGGCTCCACGCCCGGAGAGGAAGTAGGGCATCGGCCGCTCCGCAGGCGCCCGTGGCAGCCGGGTTTCCGCAGAGGAAAGGCGCTGAGGCCCCGTGGGTGCTGCGCTGTGCGGGCTTGCCGCAGCTTCACGGGGCACATTCCGCCTCCGGCCCCTGGGACAAGCCCCCTCCCCCCATACACACCCTCCCCAGGCTCAACCTAAACCCTGGTGGGAGGGGCGCCCCACCAGGCTCCACAGCCCTTTCTTCGAGTCTGGTACTAGGCCTCTCTCTCGAGCCCGTTTTCCCGGAAACTTCTGCGAGGTTCTGAGGGGCGAGGGGCGGCTCTTCCTCGCCATGCCGTGTTCTGCGTTTCAGGCCCACAGCCAGACGCTGCTGCTGCCGGGAAGCTGGGGGCGAAGTGTGTCCCTTCGCTCCGAGTCCCGTGGCTGCCAGGGGTGAGCGTGTCCACAGGCAGGGCCACCCCACACAGGCTTGGGGTCTGCGCTGCCCCTAGTGGGGCCTGTTGGGGGCGTTGAACTTCCGAGTCCAGCTGGTCTCCGGTTTGCTCGGCGTCTGCCTCCCTGGAACGCCCCTGCCGTTCTTCTAGGCACCAGAACGCAGGCCAGGTCCCCCTTCCTGAGCGGGGACGTTGCCCGGGTTGTGCCACACAGCCTTTGCCGGGTGACGGGTTGGCGGGGAGAAGGCCGCACGGGGGGGTGGGGTGGGGGGTGTGCCGCCGAGAATCCGCACAGCAGCAGGGTCCTGTTCTGTGCTCACCTCGAGCACGTCCTTGCTCAAATTGTCAGGGATTTCTCTTTAAAAAACAAACAAACAAACTCGCAGTGGAGACCAGCACACCCCCCAGGGAGTCCTCGCGGACGCAGCAGACTAGCTCTCTCCCTCCCAACTGTCTGCTCCGAACAATTAAATGCCATTGAGATTCCTGAACGGAGCCTGCCAAAGGCTTCGCGGAGGCAGCCTCCCCTCCCCCTCGCTTATGGGCGCCACCTCTTCGGGGGAAATGAAAGCAGATCTCAGGTGAGAACAAAGGCAGCCTAATCCGGGCTCCGCTCCGCTTCCCCGCGGAGACGTTTTGTGCAGAAGCCAGGAGCAGATGCTACTCCGCGGTCCTGTCCGCGGTGACGCCCGGGCACCCAGCCCCCCGGGCAGTCCGGCCCCCACGGCAGCCCGCCGCTTCCTTCCCTTCCGCGCCTCCAGCTGGGGGCCCCCGGCAAGGGGAACACAGCCTCGTTCTCCCTGGGTGGAGGTGAAGTGTTTGTGGGGAACAAAAGGTCACAGTGTCCTGCCTTGGCCCACAGACTGTGGCCCATTCATTCAGTCAACAAATATTAATTGAGGCCCCCGGCTCCCTGTCCGCAGGCGCCGGGCAGAGCCTCGGAGGACAGAGGGACAAGGGCCCGGTGTCCTGGGCCTGGGAGGTGGCGGTGCTGACTGGAGAGGGGGTCCGCACCCCAGTGACTGGGTCTGAGGGGCGCACGTGCCCGCCGGGGGGTCAGGACAGAGGGCTGCGTCTGTCAGATGCCTGAGAGCCCCTCCTGTGTGTGGCGGTGACGCAGTGGGCCCGGGCCTGAGCCCACACCCTTCGTCCTTGGGCTGTGTGGCCTTGGTCCCGCATGCGACCCCTCCCCCCCGCCCCCCTCCACCCCCGCCACAGGGGGCGGGAGCAGCGAGGAGCTGGGTTAGGGCCCAGGAGGGCCCTGCGGGTGCCCGCACATTCCCCGACCGCAGGACAGCACAGCCTCCCTCAGGGGCGGCACCGGACACGTGCGCCCGGCCCACACCACGTGCTCGTGCCCCTGGAGAGACCAGACACACCCAGCACACACACGAGTGAAGACGCCCACGGCGACAGGGCCCCGTGTGTGTGCAGGAGAGGTGTTTACAACGCAGCCCCGGGTGGGGGGTGAGCTTGGAGAACGTTCGTTTCCGCCCCAGCCCCCACCCCCCCCCACCGAGTCTACTTTGGTTCGTCTGGGGTGCAGTGTGGGTGGGGCTGTTTCAAAGCCCCCACTCCCGTGACTCCCAGAGGCCTCCAGCGTCCACAGCTCTGCGAGTCGGCAGGAGGGAGCGTGCCCTCTGCCCGGTGCCCAGGGCCGAAGCTTCTTAGGGTTGGTGCGGGACACCTTCCCTCGTTTGCCAGGAGCAAGTCCGCAGAGACGCCGGGAGGTGCTGGTTAAGTGACTCTGGGGGAGGGGCCCGCAGAGAGCCGCAGCCGCGGCCGGGAGGTCGCAGTGGCTGAAGCTTTCGAGTGTGTTAAGAATTTCTGACCTCACTTTCATTTTTGGAAGATGTTTTTGCTGGGTACATAATTCCAGGTTGGCAGAATTTCTCTTAGTACTTTATATCGATCCGCTGGCTTCTCGCTGCTTTTTTGCTTTTCTCTTTTTAATGGAGCAGTTTGCTATTTTGCTGAAGGTTTGGTCATGGATGTAATGTGTCTTTGTTCCCCGCGCTGCGTAACACTGTGATTTTTTTTCCTTCATCGCTGGGTGTGAGCATCTTGGTCATCATGTGCCTTGTTAGGTTTCTTGTACTTGAGATTTGTTGAGTTTCTTGCATCTGTGCGGGGTGATCGTTTGGAAAAATTTCAGCCATTTTTCCTTCAGATGCTCCCCCGCCCCCCACTTCTTCCAAGACTCTCGTTACACGTATGTTAGGCTCCTTAAAGTTATCCCAATGAGACCATCTGCTCGTTTATCTACGTGTTCCTTCGCCGAGGCTGGCTCTGCTTTCTGTGCCTTATTTTAGGACGTTTGTGCTGTGATGTCTTGAAAGTTGCTAGTACGCCTTCTGCAGTGAGCCAATCCGAACGGGGTGCCGCCCGGGGTGCCGCCCGGGGTGCCTTCCCCTCTGATGTTGGCCGGTTTGCCGTGGATGTTCGACTCGGATGTTTCCATGCCGTCGAGGTCCCTATTCACCTTCCGAGCATGTGGAATGCAATTATAATAGCTCTTCCGGTACCTTCTCCGCTAATTCCGTCAGCTCGGGGGCCATTTTCAACCCGATGAGCCTCACCATGGGCTGTGTTTGCCCCCTGCTTCGCCGGCCTGATAATTCTTGACCAGACACCAGGCACCGTGAGTTTTACCTCGCTGCGTACTGCATGGTTTTTAAATTCCTACAGGTGTTCTTGCTCTGTTCTCGAATGCAGCTGAGTCACTTGGAGGTGGCCCGACCCTTTTGTCTATGGATCTCGGGCTCCACAGGAGCCGTCCTCAGCCTGGAGTTCGCCGTCCTGCACAGTCAGGGCAGGGTCCCTCCGTCCAGGCAGCGCCGCTCCAGCCCTCAGGTCCGGCTGTGGGGGCGGGGCGCTGAGCTGCGTGTGGCTCACTCGTACATGCGTGTGCACACGCATGCCCAGAAGCACGTGTGTGCGCTTGTCAGGACTCAGTGGAGCGCTTCACAGGGGCTCCTTGGAGGTCTCACACTCTCAGTTCCACGCTCTGTCGCCTGGTGAGTTCGCGCCGCCTTGCTCTGCCCGAACTCTGAGCTCCTCCTCGGCCCGGGCGGGCGGTGGTTCCTGCTTCCTGGAGACACTCTCCACGCAGTTGTCGCGCTCACCTCATTTTTTCTGCCTCCAAGGAACGGGATAGATTCGTTTGCCTGCTCGTGAACATCCTATAAATAGCCCCATTCACTCTGCTCGCAGGTCCGGCTTCTTCCACTCAGCCTAATGCCGCTTCCGATGCTCGTGACGTTGTGCGTATCAGTGTTTGTGCGTGCGCGCGCGCGTGTGTGTGTGTGCGGGGGACGGTGTCCGTTGCGTGCACGTGCCGTGGATGGTTTGCCCGGGCTTCTCTGCACGGACGTTTTTGGGCTGCTCTCTGTCAGGGGCACTTCCACGTCAGGTGGCTGTGGCCATTCTTGCAGAAGTCGTTTGGGGTCATTTGCATGTATTTTTGTTTTTCTGGTGCCTGGAAGAGTGGAACTGTTGAGTCATGGGGTTGGGGTAGATTTTAAAACTATTTATAAGAAATCATTGAGCAGTTCCCCAAAGTGGTTGTACTGTCTGTTTCACATTCTGTTTCATATTCATATTTACATATTTTTAGAAATAACCAGGAAAAATTTTTCTTTCTTTCCCCCCAACCTCCCCCCGGCCCCGCACCTGTCACCCTGCTCTCCATCTGCGCGTCTGTCCCCACTCTCCTGCGAGCTCAGTGTGCTTGTTAGATTCTTGCTGACGGTTCCCCCTCTCAGGAAATTTCGGTTACGCTGGCGGTGAGCGGCGGCTCAGGGCGTCCGCGTGGGTGCCGGTCGCTGACGGAACACACCGTCCCGCATCAGGACATGGGTGCATTTGGACCCCAAAGTAAACCGAGTCTGTCCAAGGCCATCACACAGCTGTGAGCCTTGAGCCCACAGACAAGGAGGCAGTGGGTGATGACAGACTCGTTTCCTCCGAGGGACAGCGCCCGTGACGGTTCGATGTCATCCCGGGCTGGAGGAGGAAGCTCGTGTCTGACCGTGCCGGCCTCCGGACTGCCTTTCCTTTTCCAAAGCGCCCGTCCGCCCCGAGAGGCGGGGGGTGGGGACGTCGGTGGCTTAGCTGCTTCCGCACGGAACTGTGCCGTTTGTTCCTTATTTTTGCCGGGAGGAAAAGCGTTAAGACTCTGGGGGCGCACGGGGATTCCTTCGCCGTGGGAGTGAGTGGCTGGAAGCCTCTAGTCTGGAAGCTAAAACAGGATCCCAGGAGCGTTGTTGATTCGGGCACAGCCCCTGACACGTTCTACACGGGATCTGCAAACCGGGCGGGTGTGCACTTTCGCCGGGGATGCCGGTGTCGGGACTGCTGGCGGGGCGTCGGAGGCCCCTGGGGGACCCCCGCGTTGGCAGGGCGACCCTGTGTTCCCTCGTTGCCTGGGACAGCTCCAGTTCCAGCCCTTCGGAATTCTGCTAGATTTATTGTCCCCTGACCGGGCGCGGGGAAAGCCCGTGAGCGCAGTCTGGAGGAGCTGACCGTGTCTTCCTTCGGTTTTTCAGCCAGAAGAAGCAGCCGTGAGTCTGCACAGTTTTAAGAGCAAGGTCTTCAAAAAAGCCAAAGTCTGTGGGGTCTGCAAACAAATCATCGACGGCCAAGGGGTTTCGTGCCGAGGTGAGTCCGGGCTTTTATTGTCTTGCTGATTCAGCCAAAGCAGGGCAAGCAACAAACACAAAACAAAAATGAAAACCTTTTGGGGGTTTCCAAAAGTTAAACCCCGGAATTCCCCTTCTTCGCCTGCTCCCCCCGCCACCCGCGCTGGGCCGGGACCGTATTTATGCAGACAGGTGCTCAGGGGGAAGTCTCCCCGAAAGCGCAGAGCTGCCGGTGTCCGGGGCCGGTGTCGGGGGCCGGGGCAGCCGGACCTGTCCTCTGGCCGAGCTGTGGTCTCAGTAGCTGGACAACTCATTTTCACCTTCCAGTCTTTTACCAAAGTTTGCGGGTGAAATGTTTCTGCCCTTCAGTGTCAGGGTTCAGTGAGTTGCGGCCCCTTCGGCCTTTGCCAGCCTCTTTCCCGTCACTGAACAGCCTCCAGCTTCGCTAGACACCAGGTGTGCGTGGGACTTGCCGTTTTTCATGCTTGCACGTTGACGTGCCTGAGACGGACAGGTGAGAACGACGTCTTGTTCCCCCAAACGCCAGCATCAGGGCTGGGGGGTGTGGGTCTGCGTCACAGAGCAGAGCAGGGTTGGGGGATGGGACCCTGCAGGACTCGCGGGGCTGTTCTGTGGCATCCGGTTGATGGGCTCGGGACTTCCCACCGAGGACGTTTACGGGGTCTGGCCGGTGGGCTCCCATAGCGTTGGACGGCCTCTCGAATCCCAGTGGATCCCTGGCAGACGTGCCACTGGCTACTGTGGGGTCAGGTGGCTGTTGGGGTGGGGGGGGCGCTGGCTGAGGATCGCTGTCAGACTTCTGTGGGGTGAGAATGCGGCCCCGGGGCCTCTCAGGGCCTCCTGGGGACCTGCAAGACGTCCCCTTCCTACTTGAGCTCCCAGGTGTCTCCATGTTGGAATTGATGCTCTTTGGGGAGAGTGTGGGACCCTCTTACCTTTTCCCAGGGGCTCTCCCTCACTGGGAATTGTCACCCTGTGCCCAGGGAGGTCACCTGTGGGCATCTGCCAGCAAGCGCTCTCAGCAGAAATCAGCCGTGAGCTTCAGGGAAGCGCGTGCCTCTGCCCGGCCACAGAGGGTGGATCTGGGGCCTGGCAGGGACAGCCCACCACCCGTGTCCTCCAGGCCACAGGGCTCACAGCAGAACGTGACCTTACGCAGGGACGTAGGAGTTGGGGGGTTGAACGCAGAACGTTGTGTATCTGTTAGTGTGCATGTGTGCAAAGGCAAGTGTGAGGTAAGAGCCCCTGCTGGACATGCACACCGCCCCGGGGGCCACTCGTACCCCTGGGAGGGCCAAGCCAGCGCTCTCGGACCCGGCCTGGTGCGTCCGCAGCAGAATCAGGATGAGCCAGCTCCCATCTCTCTCTGCTTCTGTGCTGCCTCCGGCCGCGCCCTCGTCACGGCCAAGCGTGGGGCGCCATGCAGGGCGGGCATTGCGGTGCCGCCCCGTGGCCCGGCTCCCCCTGCAGGAGGTGGGAATGTGCCCCTGAGGGAGCTCTCCGTCTGGGGGGGTGTCCTGATCGTGGGGAGCTCTCCGTTGGGGGGTCCGGATCGCGTGGCTGTCACAGGCTGCCACCTGCTGAGGGATGTAGATGGAGGCTGAGGTGGACCGGCCGGCGATTCAGGGCCCCCTCCAACCCCAGGACGTGGTGGCCTTTAGCGCCCACAGCCCGCGAAGGGAACAGGTGGCCAGGCAGCGACCTTGCCATCGGACCGTCTGCCTCTGCCAAGGGCTCCGGGGCCCTCGTGTAGCCGGGTCCTGAGGACACAGGCGGGCGAGGCTGACTTGCGAGTGTCTTGGGCAGAGCAGAGGCGACGCCCAGGGCCGGTCTCTCGCTTGGTAAATATGTGCAGAGCGCCGAGTAAAGCTCTGACCGGCCTCCGGGACGGGGCCTGGATTCCTGAGGCTCCAGAGACGCGCGAAGAATAGTTCCAGGGCAACGTGGAAAAATGTCGGCCCAGTCAGCGCCAGATGCTCTGGGCACTGCCGCCGCCGCCGTGGGCGCCAGGATTCTTCCCTGTGACCGTGGAGCCCCCGTTGGAGGAGGGAGCCTGCTGGGGGGGGGCGTGCGGGGCCGGGAAGGCCTGACGGGAGGAGCCGGGACCTTCCCAAGGCTCCACCTTCTCTCTCCCTTGACGCTGCTGAGCTCTTCATTAAAAAAAAAATTTTATATCCTTATTGAGGATATTTTTTTTTCATTATTTGTTTTTGGTGGGGGAGAGAAACATCAATCAGTTGTCTCTTCCCACACATACCCTAACTGGGGATTGAACCTGCAGCCTGGGCACATGCCCTGACCGGGAATTGAACCTGTGACCTTTCAGTCCACAGACTGATGCTCAAACCAACTGAGCTCCACCGGCCAGGGCTCAGCTCTCCGTTTCTACAAGAAGGTGGATAAAACTGGCCTCTCCCTTTATCCCAGTTCTCACCCATCCTGTCCTTACGGGGGTCGAGCACCCGGGAAGCTGCACAAAGGCCTCTCAAGTGTTTGTGTAGCAAACTAGCCTCTCAGATCCTTGTTCCTTTAAAATATCGGAGTTTTCCTCTTCGACTTTGAAGGACTCATTTTATTAGAAGTATTAAGCTTTCGATCTGCAATCGTAGGCAGAACCGGTGCCAGTTTTTGAGGGATCCGACCTGCAGAAACATCAGCTTCTCATCGCTGCACTTAGCACGGGACACAAGGGCTGGCAGGTGCCGGCCCAGCTCCGCCGGTGGGGTGCGTGCCGCGGTGGAGGTTCGGGGCGCGGCCCACTCGGGCCTGCCGGCCGTTCCGCTGGGTTCCCATGTGGTTTCTCGCTCAAGGGCGCCTTCCCTTCTGCAGACTGGGCTGCTTCGATGCTCATTTCTGCGTTTCCCGTTCTGGGCCAACTTCAGGCCTGATTCCTGGGGAATCCATGTTACTTCCGTGGTTCTTCCTGCGGACGCCGGTTTTCCCAGCGTGCCTTCCTGCGCGGCCCATCCTCTCTGAGGTGTGTTGGGGCGTCTCCCTCCGGTGCCGCCGGCTCGCGTGCGACCAGCCTCTCGCACGCGCCTGCTTTCACAGAATTCGTTCTGTGTCGTGGGTACTTTGATAACTTTGTCCCCTTGCCTGTTACCACCACCGCCACACGTTAGTTTTTGGAACAGGTGATTTTTCCGAGCTGCCCAACATTTTATTTGTGGCTACATGGCTTTTTCTACTGCTCCGGTGACTTCCGGTTTTCGTGGCGGGCAGGAATCGGTGGTGCCGCGTGTTCGAGGGGTCGTCCCACGTGGGAGGGAGGGGAGCAGCGCCGTTCGGGCACTTCTGTGACATGTGGCCTGGCCGCGGGGCCGCCTCCCACGGTGCTCCTCTGGGATCGGTGTGCTCCAGCGCCGCGTGGGCAGACTCTGCGGAGAGACAGGGCGGCTGGGGCGCCCTCAGGGAAAGAGACACGGTGATGGGGGCTGGGAGGCCCCACCGTCTGCAGGCGGTGAGCTGGAGACCAGAGAGCCCCTGCGTCGTTCCAGCCCAAGCCCCACCGCAGGAGGGGACCCAGGTTCCAGCCGGGACATGGGCAGGCAGGGAGAGGAGCCCTCGCCTCCCCCACCCTGTACGGCATCCAGGCCCCGACTGGGTCGGGCGAAGCCTGCTGCCATCGGGGAGGGCGGGGGACAGCCTGCTCCCTCCGTCCCACCTGTAAATGTTCCTCCACGTGCGGTGGCGGAGGTGACTTGGTTGTGGTAAGTGTTTCACAGCGTGCCCTGGGTCACACGGCCACACCCTGTGTCACACGGCCACGCTGCACACCTTGACTACACAGTGTTGCTTGTCCATCATACCTCAGCGGGAAGAAGCGCCGACCAGTGCCAGCTGGTGTCGGCTTTGGGAAGGGTGGGGGCAGAGTCACCGAGGACATCTTGTCCTTCTGGGCCTATGTGGTTTGGGGGCAGTGGTGGTGCGCTCTGGCCTCCCGTCTTCCTGGGGGCCGCGCTGTGCAGAGTGGCGGTCAGGGGCGGCAGCCCCTTCCCGTGCCCCGAGAGGCAGGGGTCGGCCGCTCTCCTCTGCCTCGCCGGCCTGGTCTTGACTAGAACCTCTCATCACCTTTGCCTTAGAAGGTGCAGAGTCGGCCATCACACAGACCTCAGAGGCACAGGCAGACAGTTCAGAAAGGAGGGCCCCTGAAGAAAACACCCCGGCCATTTCCCCCCCCAACGGGGTCTAGGGACCGAGGGCCACTGGCCCCCTTACACGGGGAGTGTGCGAGGCCAGCACTTCCGCGCCCAGCTCCTGGGGCGGGGACAGGGGAGTGGAAGGCTTGGGCCCCAGCAGCCAACCCGATCCGAGCAGCGGGCGGGGGGGGGGGGGGGCTCTGACCTGTGAGGCCCTGTCCTCCCAGGCCCCGCAGGCTTCCCGTGACTTCAAAGCAGGTGCCTCAGTGGCCCCCTTGTGGCATCGCAGTGACCCTGGGGCCGGAACAGACCTGGACAGAGGTCATGGGCCCCGCCCAGGGCAGCCCAGCTGTATTCGGCCGGGAACCCCTGCTCACGGGCCCCCACGCCCGGGGCCCCTGTCCTTCCCTGGGGCTCACCTGGGGCGTGGAGGGGGGCCTGTGCGGGTCCACGTGGAGCCTGCGGGGGGCGCTGGGACGTGTGCCCCCTCTCCCCGTGTGCGCTGCTGCCTCTGCCCGGAAACGCTGGGGGTGGCGGCCGGGCCTGCTGCGCGCGTCCCCCTCACGGGGTGGGGGTGTCAGTGTCCCCACAGCGGCAGCCTCTGGGGGGCCGGGCCTGTGGAACCACATCGGTTCTGCCCGGAAAGCTGCGTTGTCAGGCCTCCAGACGGACCGCGGACGCTCTGGGCTGGCCCGGTGGCCCCGGGAAGGGCCCCGGAGGAACTTAGCCAGGGATCCAGGCCGACAGTCGGTCCTTCGCTGTCCCCCAGCAGTGGCAGGAGCGTGCGAGCCCTGGACCGAGGGGCAAGGGGACTTCCGGCCTCATTCTTTGGGGCGTTTTCAAGCTTCTCCTCTTCCTTCTGGGAGAAGCTGTGATTTCCGGGCAAACGTTCGTGTGTCTTGCTGCTCAGGGTTCCTGCCACTGAGCTTCAGGGCTCCGCTCCGGCCGCCTGCACCCCCGGGGCCGTCCCCACCGGCCACCTGGACACAGCTGCCGGCGCACTGGCGGCGGGCCCTTGCACACAGGTGTCCGCACACCATGAGCTCCAGCGCTGCCTCAGCGGTGGGCAGCCTCCCCCGACCGGGCTCTCTGAGTGTGGACAGGCTCGGGACCCGGAGTGGGTCCTGCTGCCCCGGCCGCCGAGCACACATGGTCTCTCTCTCTTCTCTTCCAGCCTGCAAGTACTCCTGCCACAGGCAATGTGAAGCCAAGGTAAGCGGCTGCTCCCCTGGGCCCCTCCTCCCTCGGGACTGTGGCCCCCGGAGGGAGCTCCAGAAAGGGCTGCGGGGCTCTCAGAGAGGGCGCGTGCGTCTTGTCTCCAGCACGAGCTGGAGAACTGTGGAGTTCGTGTTCTGAGTTACAGAAGAAAGCGTTCGAGAGCCCGGTTTCCGATGGGACCGGCTCGTTTGGTCCTGGCCGCGTCTCGGCCCTTTCTCCGTAATCCACGGTCCCTTTTGTGGTGATGCCGACACTCTGCCTTTCAGGGCACAAGGCGGGAGGGACAGGGTCCCGGGTCGACCCCTGGCCCTGAGGAGCTGCCTGGCCTCTTTCTGGGTAGTGGGGTCATAGGTGGCTTGGGGCTCTCAGGCTGTCACGGAAGTTGGGGGCCCTGAACTGGGCTGGTTGTCTTGCTTTTGTGTGTTCTCTGGAGGCTGAAATTGCCGGTGGGCGGCATGAAGCCCCGGAGGCCTGGTGTGCTTGGGTCGGGGTCGGGGTCGGATTCGTAGGGAAATGAGGCGGCCTGGGGATGAGGGGAAGCTGCTGGCGCCCCGGGTGGGGCCCTGGGCTCCTGCACAGTCCGTGTTCACACGTTGTCCAGACCCAATGTTCCCTGCGGGGCACCCACCTTCCCGGGGCCCATCCACCGTCCCACAGGCTCCCCTCTGCTGGGGGCCCAGGGAAGTGGGGTTGGCGTGTTGGGGGTTTGCTGCTGCCTTGGACCTCGAGGGCCTGCTCTTCTGGAGAATTCCCACTGGTCCTCCGCTGAGTGGGGGGCCTGCGCCGCAGGCAGCTTCACGGCACCGTGAGCTGGCTTCACGGGGTACCCTGCAGGTGCCGGCCAGGGGCCTGATTTCCTCCCCTCCCCACCACGCACATGCAGGCACACTCACACATATACGTAACATGGAGACATGTGATATCCACACGTGTACACACAGACGCCTGCAGGCACACGTGCAGTCCACCCGTGTGCAGGCACACACACCGACAGACATGCACACCGATGCACAATGTACACAGGTGCACACGCAGATGGGTGCCTGCAGGCACACGCATGCTGTTCACACTCACAGATGTGCACAAATACAACACACACGTACTTGTGTCACACGCGCACACACACACAGAGTTAGACTACAGGCAAGTCCAGCCTTGTATTTTTTTCAGGAAAGAGATGAAATGACTTTTGTTTTAAACTTTTCATCACGGAGAACTGGGGACACGTGTGGAGTAGAACGAACAGTGGGGACCCCTGCTGTCCTGTCAGCCAGGCCCCCCCCCCCACAGCCCCTCCGGTCCTCGTCCAAACCCCCGTCCCTGGCGGCCTCGGCTGGGATGCCCCGTGACCTGCGCTTTCAGCCGTTTCAAGCACCGGCGTCTGCGGCGGGGCTGTGGGCATTTCTGCTGTCACTTGTGGTCTCACTTCCGGCCTCGCTGTGGGGAAGGCTGGCCCTCTCTGCAGGAGGTTCCTGCTCCCACACCCTCGGGGGCGGGACTGCCTTCTGGCCAGCCTGGTCCAGGTCGGCTGTGCCCACATCTTCCCGTGCACTCTGCACTGGCACCTGAGTCCTGGGTGGGAGCAGAGGTTCCCATGTGCGCTGGGGCGTGGCCTAAGTGCCCCCGTGGGGGAGGCTTCAGCTCTCAGAGGGGGCTTTCCCCACCTTCTCGTTACCGTTCACAGGAGCCCTGGCTCTGAGGGTCTGCTCTGTGGGGAGCCTTTTCCGGCACAGCCTGTGACTCATCACCGCAGGGAGTGGGGGCCACCAGGGGCCCCCCCCCATGGTGCTGCCTTCCTTCGTCCCTCCTGCATTTGTGTGGGAGTGTGCATGTGTGTGCACACATGCCTCACGTGTTTGAATGTGCCACAGCATGTGCCGTGTGTGTGGACATGCATGACATTGCATGTCTGTGGGAGCATGGTGTGTGTGTTAGTATGCAGTTATGCATCCCAGTGTCCCTGGGCATGTGTCTGTGTGGGTGTGCATATGTGTCTGCATTGTGCGTGCATGGGTGTAATGTGTGTATGGGTGTGCACTGTGTGGGGGTGTGCACGGCACTGCATGTTTGCGAGTGTGTACTGTTAGTGTGCAGGTGTGCACACCAGTGCATGGATGGGTTTGTATTGTGTACCTGTGTGGATGTGTGTGTGTGTTGCACTGCATGTGTGTGCCGCCAGGCATGTGTGTGTGGGGGCGTGCACACCTGTGTTGGCACTGCGGGCCCAGCCACCCTGGCCTGAGGCCACAGGCCTGACCACGCCACTGTCGGCTCTGTTGCCCCACGGAGGCCCAGCCAGCCACTGAGGGGATTGAGTTCTTGGGTTCAAAGCCTGTTTCGGAGGTCCGCGCTATCACTGATAATGGCGTTCCTGGCTGCAGAAGTTGGCAGTTTGCTGAGCGGCAGATAAGCTTTTACTCTCGCCAGATCGCGGTCAGGGAAATGTGTCCATGCTCATTTTTTTCGGTAATGCAGCTTCGAATGGCCAGGGAGAGTGCCACCAGCCGAAACAAAGACCCTTCTTATCCCGGAGCCCTGCTGCCACCGCGGGGGGACGGAGGGCCGTAAACCCTCAGCCGCCCCTGGAGACCGGTGGGGGCGTCGCTGAGACCTGGCTCTGCCACACGGCTGAGCCGTGGTCGGCGCCTCTCTCAGCGCCGGCGCGCCGGATTTCTCAGAGTCGCTGAAGCCCCGGCCTCACGTCCGATGCAGTCTGGGCCCTGCTGCCCTGGGCTGGCGCTGCCTCAGGTCCCCTCCGAGATGGTCCCCAGGCCTGGCCGGAACATCGAAGGAAAGGGCGAACCAGCTAGCTCCTCAGAGCACACTGGCGTCTGGTGACATGCTGTCGTCACCGCCCTCCGGGCAGCAGCCACTGTCAGAGGCTCCCGACCAGGCCCGGTGCGGGGGGATGCCCCTCTGTGGAGCAGCCGTTGAGGGGAGAGCATCCTGCAGAGACCAGGCTGCTCGTGGGCTGGTGGCCCGGCCGGAGACCCGTCTGCGGGCCGGATGCTAGAGTGGGGACCGAGGCCACCATGCTCTTGCTGGCCCCCAGGCAGCACGCGCCCTCGGATGAGGCTGTGCCGTCCGGGAGACCTAGAGGCAGAGACTCGGGAGTACCCGGCGGCGGGGGCTGGTCTGCTGCAGCAAGTCCAGCGCCGGGAGCCGCGGTTTCTTCAGGTGTGAGGTGGGTGAGCAGCCCTTCCCCCATCCCCCTGTGGACATCGGGCCCTTAGCTCCTCTCTGTGGGGATACTGGTTATTTAGGTTTGGGGAAGTCCAGTAATTGGAGTGCAGTTGCTGGAAGCTCGGGGCCCCGGACTCTCTGCCCCCACGGGCAGGACAACCTCAGCCGAACGAAGCCCAGGTGGTCTGGGGTGACGTGAGGTCCTGGCCCAGGGCTGGCAGACGGCACCCGCCAGGAGTGGCCGCGGCCAGCTCCCCTGTTGAGGGATGGCCAGGAGCGTGCTCGAGGTCACGGCCCCCAGAGGCGGTGCCTTCCCAGGTGACGGACTGCCGGGGCTTGCGGGAGTCGCGCCAAACGGCGGGCAGAACCGGGGGAGGTGCGGCGCTCCCCCCAGCCCCCCAGTGCCGGCACCTCGCACTGCGGGCCTGCTCGCGCCGCGGCTGGGCCCGTGTGGGGGCATCGCCCATAACTGGGGTCAGTCCCCACGGCGGCGCCTGTTCCAGGACGTGGCGGAGCTGGGACCCGTCAGCGCGCGGCCCTTGCAGACCGGCCTCTGCCCCTCGGTCCCGTGCACCCGAGGTTCCTCGGAGTCTCGTCCTGGCACGAAAGCTGGTGTCCGAGCTGTGGACACCCCCCACCGCCTGGGGGGCCGCAGTCTGCACACGTCCTCCTGGACGTGTCCTTGTCCCATTTTTTGGTTTTGTGAATTGTCGCTGGAGTCAGAAGGGCCGTGGACATTTTTAACTTTGGTTCTAACGGGGGGGCCATGCTTCTCATTTTCCCGCGGACCCCCGCCCCGGTAGGCTGTCCACACCGAGCTGTTCCGACTCCCTGCAGTGAGAAGTCACTTTACACGCTTTACTCCCTTGTTAAAGTTCGCCGTGGGGGCTGATTTCCCACCGGCGCCCATTGTTTTCAGCCCTGGGGCTGGGACCACTGCCCCATACACTTTCCCACCAGCAGGAGCCCCGGCTGCGGCTCTGGCTGCCTCCTGCTGCCCCCCCCAGTGCCCGCCGCACGCCTTCCACACCAGCGCCGCTCCTCACTCTGACTTGGGGGCCCTCAGCCGGAGCTGCACCGCGCAGGCCGGTGTGGACGCGGTGTGGACATGAGTGGGGAGGCCCTGCGACTGCGGGACCCGCAGCAGAGAGGAACGGAGAGTCCTGGGTCTGACTTCCAGCCCCGCAGTGGTGACAGGCCCGTGGGCCTCAGCTTCTCTCTCTGCAGAGTGGCAGTCACGGCACCTGGTCCCCGGCGGGGTGTCTGCATCTCCAGACCCGCAGCCGTCTCTTCCCGATGCCACAGACGGCCTCTCGGTGCCTGTCGTCCACTCTCTGCCAGGCAGCAGGGGCCGCCCTGGCAGTCCTGGGGCGTGGGCTCAGCTCTGGCCAGGTCACTCGTGTCCATGCTGCTCCCTGAGGGGACCCCCACAGGGCTTGGACCTGTTCCCACCAACCTGCACACACCCTCTGCCTCGTGGCAGCCTGGGGGCCATGAAGTAGGGATGGCATCGAGCCGCCTGGGTCAGAGGGCCGGCACCGAGGCCCAGACGTCGAGTGTGGCGTGCCCCTCGGTGACGGCCGGTGGGTGTCTGGGCCTGTCTCTCCGAGGCTGGGGTGGGCGGCTGCCTGCCTCTCTCTCTGAAATGCTTCCTGTGGGACCTCATTGGGACCACGTGCATTTTTTCCTCTTCAGTGAAGCGGCTTCCTGTGCGCGGGGCTCAGGGCAGGCGGCCTGCCATCCGTCTTCCCTCTCAGCCACGACGTAGTGGCCACCCCCTCTTCCCGCAACTGCCCTCTCGGTCCATGTGTGCGCGGTGCCGGGCATCGGGTCTCTGGCCTGTGCATTCCCACCCATCCGCTCCTAGTTCCCCTGGACACTTCCAGAGCCCCAGGCACCTGCCGTTCTCAGCTGAGCCCAGGTGGGGCCGCACCTGGATCCCCCGGCCGGCGGACGGATGGTTCTTCTCTTCCGGACGCTGAACAGCCTGAATGGCTGGAATCAGAGAGTCTGGCCTGAGAGTCTCAGCCTGAAACCTCAGGTCCTTGCACAGGCCTCTGCTCTCCAGAAGCCCCTGGGGCAGTTGGCTGGCCCGTGGGCATCCGGTGCTGCCCAGCCGGAGCAGAGGGCTGCCTTCCAAGCAGGGCACCCAGTGGTGGGTGGGGGGGATCCTGATTCAAGGTGCAGGTGGACTGTGCTTCCTGGTGGGTCCTGGGTGGAGAGTGAGGCCGTGGGCAGGTCCTGGGAACATGGCTGGAGGTCTGGCTCCATCCGGACACGCAGGCGTGGGTTTAGTGGACGCTGGCGTGGGCAGAGAGCCGGCTGTGTGCAGGCCTGCACCCCACTTTCGTTTGTTGTGTGCCCCCCGGTGGGGAGTTTCCAGCTGCCGAAACACCTCACTGTCCCCTCCTCGCCAGCCCACCCTGGGCCAGAGGACAGCCGTGCAAGCCAGCCTGGTCCCCCTCCTCAGACAGAAGGTTTCCGGGCCACTTCCTTCCATCAGCCCCCGCTGGGGGTTCACCTTCCCCCCCAGTGACCGCCGCGTGTCTGCGCCTTTTCTCATTCTCTCTCTCTGACGAGAAGGGGGTGCGCCGAGCGAGCCGGGCCTGCATGGGGAGGGTCAGTCCGTCGCGAAGCCCACCTGCCCAGCTGTGGTCTCTCCCCCAGGACGTCCCCGTCAGAGTCGGTGGGGACCCAGTCAGGTGGTGAGGGGCAGTCTCGCCTCCTGGAGAACGAGCCTCAGCCCTGGGTGACCCTGGGCACAGAGGGCAGGGCCGGGCACACTCAGCCACTTGCACACTTACAACTCCACTCCTGCTGACTCGCACACGCAGCCGGACACACCCGCTCACGCCCACACCGGCCCCCGCGCCCCTGCTGCCGGCTCAGCCACCCTGGGGTATGGGCCTCCTGGGTCCCGTCTGGTCCTGCTGGCCTGTGCACCTGCCGCCCTGGGGCTGGGTTGCCAGCAGCCGCGGCTGCAGGTGCCACGTCGGCAGGTGCAGCGGGTGTGGCCTGTTTGTTTGTTTGTGTTCGTCCTTGGCAACCGTGACGGGCCCCATGTGGAGCCACCACAAGGCCATAAAGTGGCTGTGGCCCAGGCCTCTCGGCCTCGGGGGCCTTCTCGCTCCCCGGTGGGTGCAGCTCTGCCTTCCTGCCCTGCCCCCATTGTCACCTCTCCTCACCCCCCTCCCCTGGGGGCACCTTCTGCTGGGAGAGCAGCCCTTCCTCCCAGGGGGGCACGTGGAGTTTGGACCCAGCAGAGTCCCCCCTCCTTCCTGATCCGCCTATGCGGCGGCCCCTGCAGGACGTGCTCCGTGTGGGATGGGAGCCCGGGCAAAGGACCCGAGGACACGGCTCCAGGCCCCTCTGTGACGTCAGCACTGTGAGTGTGCCCGGTGGGGGCAGGGGCCTGTGCTGTCTCTGCGTGTGTGCACCCACCTTCCTCACAGAGCGGGGAGGGTGCTCGGTGAGGGCGCCTGCCCAGGCCTAGGGCCAGCACCCCGGGGCTCTGTGGGCAGCGTGTGTGGCGGGCGGTGGTGGCTGGTGTCCCCAGCCTGTGGTGTGGCCAAGGAGAGGGAGGAGAGCCTGCAGAACCCCACGGTCCTTCCTGCCGGGGGAGGCGGAGCTGGCCTGGACATGCCCTGGGGCTTTCCTCTTGCCCACTGAACACAGCAGGAGACCGCAGCCCTGTGAGCCTGGGGCCAGAGCTGACTGGTGTGGGGAGAAAGCAGGTGAGCAGCTGCCGAGCTGGCCTGGAGGCCCCCCCCCCCCCCGCCGCCCCCGCCGCCCTGGGGAGTCATGGGGCGTCTCCACAATAAGAAGGTGCGGCTCTGGGGGAGGGGCAGCAGGCTACAGTCAGGGGCAGGTGTACGGCCAGGACCGAGGCCTGGGCCTGCGTGGGCTCCAGCTTGGGTGCAGGGCGTTGGCAGAAGCTGCGCACCTCACCCCTCGGGTCAGCCGGAGGCACACCGAGTACCAGGACCTGCAGCCTGGGGTCCCGGTGCCCGGCCACCCACATTCCTGAAAACAGGCGTATGTCTTGGCCCTGCGTGCACAGCTCCGTCACACCGGGCTCAGCTGCCCCCTCTCCCTGTAGGGCAGAAACAGGTCGTGACGGTCTCGCTCCTGGGACCTGGGCTGAGCCGGGTGGCAGGAACACAGGCTGCCGTGTCCCCCGCACCACCCCCTTCCTCTGGGGTGGCTCTCGGGCATTTTCAGGGCAAATTGGCTCTGACTGGAGGTCTGTCCTCCGACGTCTGTGTCTGCGACTCGTGGAGGCCCATGCAGACCGGCGGCGGGGGTTCTGCCATCGGGTCGGTGGACACAGAGGCACGGTGGCCGAGCTGGGGACCCGACGCCCTGCCCCAGGTCCTGCCCCCTCAGAGAGACCACAGTCCCGCAGCTCACGGTGGTGACCACCCCTCCCGGGCACCTGTCTGTCTTGTTTATCGCTGTGAGGGACGGGCTGCCAGGCCAGGGAGGGGCTCAGTGGAAGCCAGTGGCCGAATGGCCCGGCAGGCGCGAGGTTGTTGGACAGGGCTGGGGCGTGGCCAGCCTTCTGGGCCCCACAGAGCGTGCTGGTTCTCTGGGGGACGACACCCTGGGTCAGGATGCATGGGCAGTGCCACTGCACCCCATCTGCCCACAGGGGGACGTGGGGGCGCAGGGGTCTGTGCCTGGCTCTGCCCGCGCCCTGCTGCTGCTGCTGTTGGTGCCGCTCAAGTCCTGGCACCTCTCGGGCTGCTGTTTGCTCTCAGCAAGCGCGTGCTCCCAGACAGCGAGTTACAAAGTAACCATAGACTTGACTTTAGGGGAACTGAGCAGCTCGTGCAGAGACCTCACGCCCTCGCCCCACAGCGAAGCCTCTCACAGACAGCAGGTGCGCTTGCTACACTCGCTCGGAGGCCGATACATTGTTATTAACCGCCCTCCTGCTTCCCTGCAGGGTTGGTCCTGGCGGGGTGCATTCTCTGCGTTTGCTGCACGAGTGCGTGGTGACGCGTGTCCCCTGCGACTGTGTCACGTGCAGTTTCTCTCGGTCCGGAGCACCTCCATGCTCACTGTTCGCCCGTCCGCCCCTCTGCTGCCCGGTCACCGTTGGCCGTGGCTGACCCTGCCCTGTCTCTCCCGCAGCTGCAGAGCGGGACTGCCACGGGGTGCGGGCCGCGCTGACTGGCTTCCCTCGCTAAGCGTGCCTCTCAGGCTCCTCCGGGTCTGTTCCTGGTGGGGCCGCGCATTTCTCTCCGGGGCCGAGCGAGACTCGGGGCTGGCGTGCAGACAACGGCTCCTCAAAGGCAGGGCCTCCGGTCCCTCGCATGTTTCTCGCCAGAGTGTCAGGTTTCTCATGAACCCCCCGGGGCACAGGCGGCCCAGGGGACGCTGTGCAGGGGCTGGAGTCAGCCTCGGCGCCCCAGCCCCCACGCGTGTCCCTGTCCGCTGCCAACTCCCTCCACGAACTTCCGAAGCTGTTTGTTTTCTCGGTTCGTTTTCTCTGTTCCGTTCGCTTGTCCACGTGCTCTCTCGTCAGACTGCACTGCACCTGTGGATCTGAGGACACGCAGACGAGGAGTCTCGGGGGGGAGCCAGCCGTGAAGCCAGCGGGAGAGCAGAGGGGCTGCTGCGTGTGTGTGTGCGTGTGCGTGTATGCCGGCTGAGTGTGCCCCGGCCCCAGACGGGGTCATGAGTCAGAGTCCTTGAGCAGCAGTAACAGGTCCCAGACGAGCGAGTGACCGTGTGTCATCTTCCTGGAGGAACTTAGTAAAATAAGCAGAAGAGTTATAAATAGTCACCACGGGCAGAACCCAGGCCGTGCTGCCGCCCACTGCGGCCCACAGGGATGGTTAGTCAGGCCCCGGGGCTTTCCCATGCCGGGCACAGCGCAGGGGACTCTGAGGACCGGCTGCAGGTGTCGGGGAGGGCACTCCGGGGCCGCGCCTGGGGGGCTGGGTCCTGCGGGCCCCTCGCCGCCAGCAGCCCTTCCTCCTCAGGGACAGCCAGGCGTGCCTGTGGGCAGCGAGCCTGCCCGGTGCGAGCTGTGCCCTGAGCACCACCGGCTCCTGCGACCTCCGACTCTGAGATGGGGGGGGCCGAGGCCCCGAGTGACGCAAGCCCCAGGTCCGAGGGTGCACCGGGAGCTGGGTCTCCCAGGCCTGGAGGGCGGCCGCCTCCTCCTGACGTCGGTGCATGTCTGTCCACGTGCGGTCTCGGTCTTCCGGGGGCCGCGGCAGAGCCCCGGGGATAGCTTCCCACCGCCCCTGCCCAGAGCTCCGGCCTGAAAAGGGTGCCCACGTGGCACGGCCACCCTGCGACTCTGCGCCCAGTTCCACGTGTGGACGTGGCTCTGGAGGTGGCCATCCGTGTTGTCAAGGATGGGGGGCCTGGGTGTGGCTGGGAGGTGTGGGCCGCCTGGGGCCCCGCAGAGCACCCCCTCGGCACACGGTGTGGTGGGCAGGGCTTGCCCGGGCCCCACCGCCAAAGCCCGGTTGGCAGTTCTTGGGAACTGAGGGTGTGAATGTCTCTGTGGGAGCGGTGGCCGTTTCCCTCAAACAGGGAGAGGGGGCCACGTGGTCTCATTAAATAGCCCAGAAGGACGGGGACCTGACACAGAGTGGGCCTCTCCTCCTTCCGTGGTGGGACTGGGTGGCCGGCAACGTGGTCAGGGTCGGTCTCGGTGTCGGGGGCCTCGCTCGGTCGTGATGCTGAGTGTTCCTCAGGGACCCACCCGGGTCTCCCCTCCAGGTGGTGCGTCCCTGCCATGCGCACGTCCACCGGGAGCAGGCGAGCCCTCAGCTCTCCCTCAGGACCAGCCCTCTCTGTGCTGCATTCGCCCGAGTGTCCGCCCCCGCCCCCGCCCCCAGGGTCCTGTCCTCATCTGAGCCCCGACTTCAGCCACGGGCCCCAGGCTGCCTGCCCAGCTGCCCGCACGCACTGTAGGGGTCACTGCCCTTCAGGGACTCAGCTACCTGAGCCCGGGCTCCCTCTCTGTGAGGGGAGAGGCCAGGTGTCCATGCCTTAGTGCCAGGGACATGGGGGAAGTGCCCCTTAGGACGCCATGGCTTTGCAGCAGGAAGCCGGACAGGTGCCACCTTTCTCTTGGACGGAAGTCACAGACTGCGCTTTTTGCCTGGCTTGTCGGCTTTCTACACGGAAAGGTCACCTGAATGTCATGGTCCCCCTGGGTGTTTCCTTCCCCACCCGGTGATGACATGGTCCAGCCTTGTTTTAGTGACTGGCCAGTGGCTGGGGGGATGCCCGCTGGCTCAGTGCGCTGTGGGGACAGCAGGACACAGACGGCCGTCCTGTCCAGTTGCAATGGGAGTGACTCACTGTGGGGTTGCCCTTCCCTGCCGCACCTGAGTGGGGGGCACCCAGGTGTGTCAGCCACCTCCTCCAGGGTGTCTGCCAGGCATCTCCCCATACCCCCAAAGTGGACGCGGCTTCACGCCCTTGGGCCTGGCTGTGCTGCCCACAGAACCCACGGTCTGGTGGGCGTCTCGCCTGCCTTCCTGCGCCCCATCTCTGGTGTCCAAGCCCTGGTGGCCTGCCCTTCCCTGCAGTGGCTGCGGCTCCCTTCCCGGCTCCCTGGCTGCTGTCCTGCGTGGCTCTCCCCCGGGCCCTGAGGTGGGTGCTGTGCCTGCCGGCTGCTGCCGGAGCGAGCAGTCAGACGGATGTGGGCAGCCGGCCACCTCGTCCCCTGTGCTCCCCGCGCCACCCCAGGGAGGGCTGCCTCTGCCCCCTGGACCCGTCGTTCCTCAGGGCCGGACGTGCAGGAGTCTCCCTCTCTCGGCCCCGCCTCAGCCGAGAGCCTTCCGGCACCCTGGCCGGGCATTTTGGACGATGGCACGACACCCACACTCCACAAGAGACCTGGGGACTCAGCGGTGTGGGTGGGTCCCAGCCAGGCCACCTGAGACCCCACTTCTGTTTCCTCCTCTGTCATCCTCACAGAGCGTCTGTCCCACGTCAGACGCTCGGTTGGCTGTCTGCCACCAGCTGGGACAGGAGGAGCCGGGCTGAGGGACTGAGGCGGCGCCCCAGGGCCGGCCGGGCCGGGCATCCGTCACCTGGTCAGTGGGGCTCATCCTTCCAGGCTCGGAGCAGGTGGCCTGCACCCTTGCCCACCTGAGGCTGCGGTGGGTTTGGGGTGCGACTGTCCCTCCGGCACCTCCGTGTCCTGCCCTCTGCCTGGCCGCTGCCCTGCTCCATCCTGTGGGGGGACACCTCCCCCTCGGGGACAGCCCTGCTCTGCAGACCGCGCTGACGTGCAGTGAGCCCCCCGACAGGGGCCAGAGTGACTGTGTCTCCGATCTGGAACTCCTGAGCCGCGGGTCCGCCTGAATTCCCAGGGCAGCACTGTCTGCCGTGCCCCTGTGACACCTGGGTGGCGGGACACTCGAGGGAGGACGGCCCCGGGCCCTTGGCCGCATGCTGGGCGCCGCTTCCTACGACTCTCGGGAGTGGAGCCCCCTGTCGGTTGTGACGGCTCCAGCGTGGGGTGCGGGGCACAGCCGCACGGACCGAAGTGCCCCGCGGAGGGGCCCCGGCAAAGGCCTGGGGGGGCGCTGCCTTCGTCTCGTCTGCCCACCGTGACACGCACAGGCTGGCTCGGCGCTCCCGTCGCTGGAGGCCCCTTCTCCACGAGGACGGAGCAGTCGGCCAGCGGGAAGCTGTGCTGGGGAGTCCCACGGGGTTGCCACGCTGTGACGTCCGGAGCCACAGCGGTGCTCCAGGGGCCCGGGGGCTGTTGTTGGGGGAATCAGACCCGAGCCTCGGTGCCACCGTGCCAGGGCCTGTGGCTTTCTATGGCTGCCACGGGTGCCACACTTAGAGGGACAGGACAGCCAGGGGCTCACCGCCGGTTCGTGTCACACTCGCACAGCCTGTGGGACACTGTGGGCGGCAGAGCCAAGCGTCTCCGTGTTTCTAGGCCAACTGGGATCCTCAGAGGTAAGGGCGGGAGTGCGGTGCCTTATGATAGAGTCACACGCGTGCTCCAGCTCTTTCTGTAGGCTGACATGGATGTGCATCACACATGTATCTCACACACAGACAGGTATGCACGTGACAGCAGTCACACGTGTGGGCTGCAGTCAGGTCAGGCCCCTTGCGGCTGCTGTGAGGCCGGACCGAAGTGGCAGACGACCGCTCTCGGCGCCGTGGCGCACGGAGGAAACGCCTGGTCAGGAAAGCCTGGCCGTCCTCTCGGCGTCCGGAGGGAGGGGACCAGTCTGGTCAGTCCCGTGTGCTCGTGGGGACCCTGGCTCGCCGCATCCTGGTCTGGAGGCTCCGCAGATGCCGAGAAGCCGCCGGACGGAGCCGGTGGTTGGCAGGCAGCCCAGGGTGGGTGGCTGGGCCTGTTCAGGACCCAGTGGTCTAACCGAGGCCGGGCAGCTTTTCCCTGACGTCCGAGGTGTGTTTGTTTTTCCGCCTTATCTCAGCCTTTCATGCGCCGTTCGCAAGCGCTGGCCCTGACCTGCGCGCCCGTGGAGGCTCGTTCCCAGGCGCAGGTGTGGCTCTTGCTGGGGTGCTGTGGAGCCCACCTGCCCGAACACCCACTCGGCCAGTGCTCCGGGGTGGCTCCCGGCGGCCTGGGCGCAGGGCGTGCCTGGGAGCAGCCAGCCTGGCGGAGGCGCCGTGTCTGAGAAGTTTGCTGTTTCCTTTCCCCGCCTTCCGGTGGCGGCGAGGGGGAGTGGGCAGGGCGGTGCCGGGCGGCCTGGGACGCAGGTGCGAGCCCTCACCTGGCAGCAGCGTGCGCGTGTGGCTTCTCGCCCCGGAGGAGAGGCTGTCTAAGAACGGTTTCTGAAACTCGAGACAGAGCTTCCTGAACTCACGCAGCTTCGCTTCTGCTGTTTAATTAGAGCGAGGACTACGGAGGTGGTTTCCGTGAAAGGCAACACCAGGCCTCAGGCCGCTCCGCCCAGGGCCCGAGCGTCCAGGCCAAGGGCTGCTGGCTGCACCTTCATGCTTGTGCACGCGTCTGGTGCATGTGTGTTTGCGTGCACAGCGTGTGCCCAGGATCCCATGGAGGACCCCTGCTTTAGCAGGACACGTGGAGGGGCTGGGGAGGGCGGGGGCAGGTGCTGCTCACACTGAAGTCCAGGAGGCGGGGACACGCCGAAGGTCCTCCCCAGCTAGAAAGGTGGGCAGGTGCAAGGCCAGGGCTGTGGTGCCCAGAGGGTGTCTGCTCAGGGGCCGCCTCAGGCTCTGTCCGCGGCTGCTGCACCTGAGTGGGCACCCACGCTGGCCGGTTCAGGAGTGTCCTAGGTGTCAGGACGTGGGGCCGGAGTGGGGGCGCTTAGGAAAGCGGAGGGTGAGGAGAGATGTGGCCCGCCTCCCTGTCCCTGCCCCCCCCCCTGCAGTGTGGTCCAGCTCCCACCAGCCCCCTGAGGGCAGTTGGAGCAGACCGCCGTCCTGAGTGGGGTGGTGAGGCTGGTTGCTCGGCCCCCTTCCTCAGTGACTCGGGTGCTGTCCTTCAGCCCATTCTCAGGGTCCTCTGTGAGGTCGGGGGTCCCAGTGGGGCTCCGGGGCCTGCGGCGGGGAGGCAGCGTGACCCACCCTCCTGAAGGAGCCCAGGTGTGCGCGCCCCACCCCCTGCACCTCTTCACAGTCGTCTTGCGCGTGTGCCTTTCTCTTGAACGGAGCCCAAGTCAGAAGGAGAAGGGCCGGCGCCCAGCCACTTCCTCAAAATCACGGTTGGCTTTTCAGACAAAAATCCCCAAAATGGTGCTCATGGAGAAGGAACCTACGTGGGTGCTGGTCCGGAGCCTCTGTCCTCACCGACCCAGCAGGTGCCTCAGACCACGCGCTGGGGCAGGCCTGTGGCCACATGGGGCAGGGACACTGCTCTTGGAAACTGTGTAGAGGAGACTGGGGTGTGAGCTGTGGGTGGGCAGGGTGAGGGGGGGTCTCCAGCACCCAGAGTCTCCAGGGGAAGCCCCGCAGAGCCCTCCGTGCTGACTGGCGGGCCCCAGACTGGCGTGAAGTCAGGGACCCCCTTCCCTTCCTTCTAGGGACCAGCAGGACCCAGGTCAGAATCCAGGCCAGTTCCCGGAGCCGGTTCCTGGTTCCCAGGCTTCAGGAAGGGGCCCTGACCTCGGCCCCTGGCTGGGCCTAGACTTCCCAGGAAACTGGAGTGGCCCATGCTTTCTGGCCACAGGCCGACCTCCTGCACAGATTCACCACCCCCTCCCACGCCTGAAACGACATCCTGCCCCGGTCTTTTGTCGGTGCGGGCGGGCAAAAAGAGGGCCACGTTTCTGGGAAAGACTGTGGTGGGAGGCGGTGGCAGCGTTCGGTTCCCCTTTGCGGGAACTCCAGCTCCACTCTCCTTGTGTGTGATCTGCTGAGAAGGGAAAACCCCCCACAGAGGAAAGAGACACCCCACCTCGCTGAGCCTCCCACAACCGGCCTCCCCCTTGCAGCCAGGATTTGATGGCCGTGGCAGGGTCGCCTGGTGTCAGCTGGTGCCGGAGCGGAGCGGGGGGCAGCAGGGGGCGTGCTGGAAGCCTGGCTAATGGTTAACGCTCCCCCGGGGTCGGGGCGGGGGGGGGTGGGGAGACTTGCCGGCTCTGTGTCTGTCCTTGCATGTGTCCGAGGTCCATCTCCGGCACGTCCACGGCTCAGAGTTCTCACCACCTTACGTGGCCGGGGGGCTGCTCGTGACCCCAGGGATCACCGCACCCAGGCCCTCTGGGGTGCCTGCAGCCAGCCTGCTCCCTGGTTTGAGGTGGCAGCCTGCAGGGGTGCAGCGTGTGCAGCACCCACGGGCTCCGCGCGGCCCTGGAAGGCTGTGGTCACCGTGCTCGGCGGTGGAGGCAGCGAGCAGGGGCAGAAAACCGAGCACTTGTTTCTTCGGCCCTGATCCCGGCAAAGTCGGTGCACTGCGGGGTGGCCACAGGCCGGGGCAGGGCAGGTCCACACAGCATTCCGATCACGAGCGCCTTCTTCTGACCCACGCAAGGGACGCAGCAGCACATCCTCCCCCCCGCCGGTCCCCCGCGTGCCACCCCGGTCTAAGCTCCCACCAACCAGCAATGGCAGGGGCAGGGGTGGCCCGGCCCACATTTGGGAGTCTGGGGTTCTGGACTCAGGTGCCTCCCGGCCCCTCCTGCTCTCACACCTGGTGCTCTCTCACCTCCAGACGTGGATGTGTGCTGGGGGGCGTGGCCAGGCCGTGGGCACCGCCCTCCCACACACCCGGCTGTCTCTGTCTGCACGCCCCAGGGGCCCTCCTTGGCGTTTGAAACGGGGTTACCTACGACATGTACTTTCTCTCCGGGATGAGGAAACAGTTCTGTAAAAAAAAAAAAAAAAAAGAAGGGAAACTGCCCTGGCTGGTGTGGCTCAGTGGTTGAGTGCTGGCCTGTGAACCAAAGGGTCACCGGTTTGATTCCCAGTCAGGGCACAGGCCTGGGTTGTGGGCCAGGTCCCCAGTTAGGGGCCACGAGAGAGAGGCCACCACACATTGATGCTGCTCTCCTTTTCTTTCTCCCTCCCTTCCCCTCTCTCTAAAAATAAGTAAATAAAATCCTCAAACAAATTTTAAGAAAAGGGAACTTTGTCCTTGGTGGAAACGGTGTCCCGTTTGGAGACTCAACCGGTCAGAAAGACTAGGAGGGCCGTGTGGTTCTGGGTCCCCAGTGTCAACTGCTGGCTCCACCAGTGGTGACCAGGGACCGTCCCCACAGGCCCTTCCAGGTGTCCAGGAGTGTGGGGAGCCCAGGGGCCTATCGCCCTGGCTCTGGGGCTGAGCAAAGAGCGTGGACAAGGCCTGAACCCAGGGGCAGCGACGTCATTTTCTGATCCGTACAATAAATTTTTAAAAGTGCTTACTTAAAAAAAAAAAAACAAACCAAAAACACCAGCGAAACTGCCTCAGTCACCTCCGGGAGGTGCCAGGGAATTAGCTGCTCTGAAACCCGTGAGTAAGGAGAGGCAACCGAGCACTCCCCCTTGTTTTCCCGTACAAAGTGTACCTCGGGGTTAAACATTGATGGGGGAGGTTTTCTGCAATGCAGAGTTCCTGCTGACAGATGCTGAGAACGTGATAGAGTTAGAATATCAAGTTTCACATCGCTCTTGGCCTTGACCCTCTGACCCCTCCGTGGTCACAAAGGGAAGCTGCCAGGGTCACGGGGGCCTTACGGGAAGGACAGGCTGCCCCTTGGCCCAGGCCGTGCCCGACGTCAGTGGGGTCACATCACACCCAGACGTGGACGTGGGCCGGTGCTGGGAGGCAGGCCCGGAGCGAGCGGCCAGAGGCGATCCCAGGCTCACCGAATCCCAGAACGGGGGGATTCTGTAAGCACCCCGGCATTTCCAAACACA
>PVKU01006222.1:0-107981 GCA_004027475.1 Anoura caudifer
ATAAATCATTTTCTTTTTATTTTACAGAAGGTCTGCAACACATTGGAAATAAATGTTTAAAAGGTTCTTCACCGCTGAAGAGTTCTCTCAAGTGTAGTCTTGGGACTAGGCTCAGCAGTTAATTCACTCAGCTGGTTTCTGTAATGTCAATCGCGTCTGCTTAACCTACCAGAAACTGGAATCTATACACCACTGCCTGACACCCTGTATGGACGTACACCAGACATCACCTGGAAGGCCCTTAATCTTGCAGTTCCTTCCTGAGTCCCCGCCGGGTCTGCACCACGGGACAGTCTCCTCTGCAGCCCGAGGCTCCGCAGCTCGGAGGTGACTACCCTGCACCACAGGCCCAGTGCTCAAACACCCGGGATCTGTCAAGGGGCTGCTCGGGGGCCGGACCTCCCGGCCACCCCCTAACGATTCAAATTTTGGTCATCTAGCGTTATCCAGGCCAGGTTGTAAGACTCTAAGGAGGGGAAATGGCCCCTCGCCCACCTCCATTTCACCTGGAGGGAGGTTGAGGATGGTCTCTCCCCCAGTTCTCTGAGGGAGGCACCTCTTGCTGGCTGCCATCAGAGAAGTCAGCTTCTGGCCTCTGGGCCACTCCTCCAAGAGTCAGCCACGTGGTGGTCCGAGGCCTCTTCCTCCTGAGGGTTGAGTTGCTGAGGACCAGAGGCATTCTCAGGTGGCCAGGTCCCCCAGGCAGGTCAGCCAGGGGCCTTCCCCGCAGGGCTCCTTCAGGGTGCATCCCAGGAGGCCACCAGGGAAGCAGGGATCACATGCGAGCTTCCTCCATCTTTCTTTGCGGAGCCTTCCTCCCTGTCTTGGGATGCCAACTGGGAGGGTCTTTTTTAGGATTTCAGAGGTGGCATTATGTTTTTGTCTAAGGAATAAGAAACTTTTCCTCTGAGGCTTTCTCAGGGCTGCCAGACATTTGTACTGGAGATGCTACTTGCTTTCCAAGACTCCCCTGGGTCTGGGAGGAGCTTGACAACAAGTGGGTCAGTTGGTCCCCTGGAATGCCTGTCTTCAGAGGTTGGTCTCATGTCCTTAAGGAGGCAGGGCAGTATTGGCCATTGCTGGTATCTGGAGAATTCCATTGCTTGTTTTGTTGTCTACTTCCTTAGTGAACCATTGATTCTCTTTCTGGATCCAGATTTGATAATTTTCTAATCTAAAGATATCATCCAGAGCTCACATTCTCAAGTTTGCTGCTCAGGCCAGGACTTAAAATTTTGTACATCTTTGGGTCCCTCAGAGTTATCTGAAAAGTCACCTTCAGAGCTTTGACTATGTTCATGGATGGCCATGTTCTTTCTGCAGCAAAGAACATATGATTTTCCGTTAAGTTTCAGTGGTGAAAATAGAAATTTTCTATACTTTTGTCACTGGTGGATTTTTGTCCAGTAACAAGGGCTTCTGAGTGCCCATTTTGGACCCATTTCAGAGTCTCGGGTTCCTCAGTTTGAATACCTTGCTAGTGACAAGAGTAGTTGGAGGTGTGCATGTCATGCTTCCATCCTTTGGAAGCTGTACTCTAAAAGCTATAGGTTATATAGTAAATAAACCCAGCAACCAAGAACAGTGTGCTCAGGGACATGATTGGGTCAGTGATCAGCCCATAGCCATCTCTAGCAAGACCATCATTTATCTCTAATGAATATATCACATTGTTTACATTGATAAGACAGAGTGTCCAGCTTTTCTCAAGAATGCCTAAGACTGGAAGAAAGATTTTTTCATTGTATTTTATTGATTATGCTGTTATGGTTGTCCTAATTTCCCTACTTTGCTCCTTCTGCCCAGTACCTCCCACTCCCTGAGGCAATCTCCATACCATTGTTCATGCTCATGGGTCATACATATAGGTTCTTTGGATACTCCACTTCCTATACTGTACTTTACATCCCCGTGGCTGTTCAGTAACTACCTATTTGTACTTCTTACTCCCCTGACCACTTTACCCATTCCCCCATATCCCACTCCCATCTGGCAAACAAAACACTCTCTGTATCCATTATTTTCTCTCTGTCCTTGTTGTGTGCTTAGTTTGTTCTAGATTCAATTGTTGATAGATGTGTATTTGTTGCCATTTTATTGTTCATAGTTTTGACCTTTTTGTTAAATAAGTACCTTTAATATTTCATATAATAATGGTTTGGTGACAATGAACTCCTTCAGTTTTTTCTTATCTGAAAGCACTTTATCTGCCCCTTGATTCTAGAAATAGCTTTGCTGGGTACAATAATCTTGGCTGTAGGTCCCCACTTTTCATGACTTTGAATATTTCTTGCCACTCCCTTCTAGCCTCCAAAGTTTCTTTTGAGAAATCAGCTGACGGTCATAGAAATTCCCCTATAGGTAACCAACTGCTTTTCTCTTAATGCTTTTAAGATTCTCTCTTTATCTGTATCTTTTAGCATTTTAGTTATGATGTGTCTTGGAGTGAGCCTGTTTGCATCCATTTTGTTTGGACTCTATGTTTCCTGGACTTGCATGTCTATTCCGTTGACCAAATTCGGGAAGTTGTCTTTCATTATTTTTTCAACTAGATTTTCAATTTCTTGCCCCTTCTCTTCTCCTTCTTGCACCCCGTTGAAAATGTTGGAACTCTTGAAGTTGTCCCATAGGCTGTTTACACTATCCTTGTTTTTTTCTGTATTCTTTTTTCTTCTTGTTGTTCTGATCGGTTGTTTTTTGCTTCTTTATGTTCCAAATCATTGATTTGGTTCTTGGCTTCAACCACTCTACTGTAGTTTCTCTGTAAATTGTTCTTTATTTTAATTAGTGTATACTCAGTTTCTGACTGGATCTTTTTTACGCTGTTGAGGTCTTCATTAAATTCCTTGAGCATCCTTATAACCAGTGTTTTGAGCTCTGCATCTGATAGATTGCTTATCTCCCTTTTGTTTAGGGAGTTCTCATTTCTGGAGTTTTGACCTGTTATTTCATTTGGGTCATGTTCCTTTGTCTTCTCATTTCAGCAGCCTCCCTGTGTTTGTTTCTGTGTATTAGGTAGAGCTGCTATGACTCCCTGTTTTGGTAGTGTGGCCTAATATAGTGGGTGTCCTATAGGGTCCAGTGGCACAGTCTCTTGTATCACCCAACCTGAGTACTCAATGTGCACCCTTTGAGCTGAGTGCACCCTTCTACTGTAGTTGAGCCTTGATTACTATTGGCAGGTCAATGGGAGGGACTTACCCAGGCCAATCAGCTGCAAGAACTGTGAACACTGACCACAACCTCTGCCCTCTGTAGAGAATCAGCTGTACAGGGTCAGGATGGTGGTGCTCCAACATAGTCTGTAGTTGTCCACTGGGTACGCAGGCCGGGGTTTCCTGGGTTGTGGAGGCTAAGGTCAGCCCTCACCTGTGTTCTGCCCAGGGCCACCTTGCATGAGCTATAAAGCAGTCTAAGATGGATACTACTTTTGTGGGGCTTATAGATTCCCAGGTGAAACTAAGCTGTGAATCTAGTCTGGTTACTGCTAGTGCCAGGCCTGGGGCCCTTTAACAAGAGGTGTGGCGGGGGGGTGAGTGTTCACTGAGACTGGCTGGCTGTTGCTTGTTTGAGAGGATTTAGGAAGTTGGTATGTATGAGCCAAGACCAGCCATTCATATTGTAAAGCAACTTGGATGGGCCTGTAAGTTGGGTGGGATAGAGTCTCTGGGGATCTCCAGGGCAGGGCAAACAGTGTTAGTGAGGTTGATGAAGTCTCAGATATGGTAGAAGCCTGCTGGCTCTGTGGCTCTCTAGGGAGAGGGTCCAAGAAAGGGACAATGGCCTGCTTTGCTGTGTGGGAGAAGGCTGTTCCCAGTTCTTGCCTTGATGCCATCCACTTCATCTTTTCCCTGTATGTCATTGGTGCCTTTCAAGCTGCTACCCCAGTGCTGAAGCTCATAGGTAGTGAGTCTTAGTAAGTTCATATGTGGGTTCTTTAAGAAAAACTGCTTGGGACTCAAGTGGTTTCTTCTACTGATTGAATCCCTACCGGTTTGGTGCAGCTAGAAGTTATGGGGATTTATCTTCCTGGCACTGGAATCCTGGGCTGTGAAGTCTGGTATGGACCTGGGACTCCTTGCTCCCAAGAAATCCCTCCAAAATTTTTCCCCACCACACGTGAATGTGGGACCAGCCTGTTCTGTGTCTCTGTCCTCCTATCATCTGGATGGATGTGGTTTCTTTAATTCTGTAGCTGTCAGACTGCCATTCAACTCAATTTCCAACAGTTCTGAGTGATGGTTGTTCTATAGTTTAGTTGTAATTTTGATGTGATGTGTAAAGAGGCAAGCCATGTTTACCTATGCCGCCATCTTGATTGCTGGAAGAAAGATTTACAGTTCAACTTTTAACATCAACCCTTTCTTCTGATGATAGGGATGATGATGATGATGATAACCAACACTTATTAAGAACGTACTTTGTGCCAGCCCTTACTAAGTGTTTTATCTGCATTATTTCAATTAATCTCCACAAGCCAATAAAATAGGTTTAATTATTATTATCCTCATTCTAAGGTGAGGAAACTGAAGCTTATATAGAGAGGTTCAGAGCTTACCCAAAGTTATACCTTTAGAAAGTGAAGGTGCCAGTATTTAACTGTAGTATGTCTGACTCCCAAACTGGTGTTCTTAATCAGTCTACAGACCTGAGTAATGGATTGAAAACTAAATTTATCTCTTAGAATTAAATTGGTTGTGTGTATGAATCCTAAATCCAACAGTAAATCAGTTAAAGTGAGAAAAAAACATTGATCAAAGGAGAAGATTATCGAATTTGGTTGGTTATTTAACCAAGTTAACAAGTTATTTCATTTAAAATAATTGAGCTAATAATCACATGTATCTATGGTATCATTCATAGTTACAATGATTAAAATCTTTGCTCAGTTTTATCACTTAAAGGTCATATTTCTGCAAGCTTTCTCTAAGGAACCAGAGTTTTGCAGGTGTTGTGCTATGGTCAGAGACTGGGGGAAGTGGAACTAGCCAAGGGCATCACTACCTCAAGATTCGCATAACTTTGAACAGGACACCATACACTGTGAATCTCCCACTGGGGTCAGAAGAACAAGGATTTTCCAAATCCTCTCCTGTTCCCATGGACCCCTCTTTAAGTAGGAGCACACAGTTCCCCCACATCCTTCTCATCTTGCTCCTCTTGGTTTCTTTCCTCCAGATTGGAAGCATTTCCTTTTTGCACCACCTCCCCCACCCCAACTCCCATCCCCCCCACCTCAAATCAGCTCCCAGATTTCAGGAACCCATCTGCAGCACAGCAGACGTCAGTGGTACAGGTAAGTACAGTTACCCAGGGGAGAGGGGTTCGTTCTTCACTTTGCATCATGTAGGCTCAGTCTAGCCACTGTTGGGTACATCAGCTCAGAGAAGTGATTTACAAAGGATACTAGAACAAAAGAAGTGCAAGCATACACATGCACACCCACATCTATAAATGTTATTGGGTTTCATCTACCATTATGCCTTTCAACAGAGATCATAAACATCAACAAAATGTTTGCAGTGGTACGCAATGCAGTTTAATATCGCCTGAATAATTTATGTTGTCAGGAGTACCCATTGCAATATTCTCTTGCCTTTGTCTTCAATTTCTGCTGACCACTCTGAAAGAAATGAGCTTCCAACTGTGTGAATAAATTTTTCATCTTTCTGCCACTCCCTCTAAATGGCTTGCCGTTATCTATTTATGGAATAAATACTGCTGCCTTTTACGTCTCCCAAATCCTTCTGATGCCTGGAGAGATTACAGAAACCTAATCTCTCCAAGGGACTCTCCAAATTCCTGTGTTGCAGGAAGACTTGGTCAGCCTGGCTCTGTGTGAAGCTAATGGGAATGGGTGAGTCTGAACATCTTTTTGTCACAGAGGGGTTTCCATAGGCCTCAGTGGCATGTGCTTCAGTTTGCAGGTTTTCACCAGTTGAGTGAAGCATTCACTGGGTTTGTAATCTTTTTCACCTACTCTCTGTGAGTTTTATAGCCACCTCTCTCTGTGGGAAGCCATGTCACATGGCAGGTAACCCAGAGTCTAATATATATGGGTTCAAATTCCAGCTCTGCCACTTGCTAGCTGTAGCTGTGTGACCTCAGGCAAGTTGCTTTGCCTCTCTGAGCCTCACTGTCTTCCAAAACATTTTTGTTATTTAACAGTAATTTGATTATCCCCACTTCACATTTGAGCAAATGGATTCAGAGAAGTTCTGAAGTTTATTCATTTTCACACCTGAGTGTAAGTGGCAAAAGCAGGAGTTTAATCCAGTTTTGTTTGATACTAAAATCCGTGCTCATTTCAGGTGGGTGATCAGCACCAGGAGGGACAGGCCTTGTCTGTCTGTCTCTGCTGTATCCCTGATAACTGGAAGAGCACCAGGCCCATGGGAGGTACCCAAGTATAAGTGCTACTTAGCTTTTACAACATGGCTGGCACTGTTTTAAGCATATATCCTCATTTAAACTTACTAGAACTATACAAGCTGGGTACTGGTATTATCCTTATTTTAAAGATGAGAAAATGGGTGGGTGGATGGATGAACAAATGAATTCCATTACTCGTTTCCCACATTAGCCTGATCATAGATATCACCCAGGTTCTTATCAAAAATTAGATACGTGGACTCCCTACAACTTCCTCTAACCTTGAGGATTCTCTTACAGTAGGGTCTGATGGGCTCCACTCTGGAAAATGTGTCCACAGAGTCTGCTCACGAGGTCTGATGAGTTTTTTCAGCTAAGGAAGGGTCTGGCTCTCAAGCAAAAATTTTGGTCCTATGCTCATAGTCATGATCAGCTGCTGAGAATGAAGCCAGGTCTTGTCATTTGTCCTGTGCTGGGGAAGGAGACCAGGTCTTGGCATGCAGCTGACCCTGATGTAACTCCCCTTCATAGCTGTCTGATGGGCACTGAGTTACGTGACCTTGCAGAGTGTTGGTTTCCTCAACTGCAAAGCCTGAATAATGATCCCTTCCATGATAAGTTCTGGTCAAATTAACCATCATTATCTTTATGATGCCTCCATGATGCCTAAAACATGATGGGCATTTAATGAATGATATAGCTCTAATTATAAAACATTTATGATGTGGTATGGTACAAAAAATAAAAACTTCTGAGCAAGGTAGTCTTCATGCATTTATTCAGCAAATATTTATTGAGCATTTACTATGTGTGAGGCATTGTGCTCAGACCATGAATGCAGCAGTTAACAAAATAAAATCCCCTGCTCTGTGGGGCTTATAGTCAAGTAAGCATGAGACAGGCAATAAAATATATGCATAGTAAGTACATAAATTATTTAGTAAGACAGTGTGTGAGAAAGCAAAAAGTGCTTTGAAGAAAAGAATAAAGCAGAGTGTGGGAAAACAGACATGCAGGAAGAGGTTGCACTTTTTGAAGGACAGTCATGTCACATCTCATTGAGATGGAGATACCTGAATGAGGCCTGAAGGAAGTGAGGGTTTGTGCCTTCCATGTCTGGTGTTTGAATTGACCTTTTCCGTTTACTTTCTGTGTGATGTTGGGACAGACGTCTTGTTTCTGAGTCTCCGTTTGATGGTCTGTAGAAGGGGAGTAGTGGCACCATGTCACAAAGTTGTCTGGTTTCATAACAATGTATATTAAGGGTTTTTTGTGCATAAGATATTTTTTTAAAAACTGGACAAATAGTGGCTAACATTTATTAGGTAATTTCTCTACCCACTAGGCCCTCTCCTACATGTTTCATATGCAGTATCTCACTTTAATCCTTACCATAGTTCAATGAGGTAGGTAGCATTCCATTACCATTTTACAGATGAGGAATGTTAGGCCCAGGGATTTGAAATGGCTTGCTCAACATCACTAAATGAGGAAATGGTGTAGCCAGGACATGAGCCTGAGTCTGACTCCCCAAAAATCTACTAAATCTCCTGCCTCACTTACCAGCTGTGTGACCCTCTACAAATTACCCCCAAGCCTTTGTTTCTCACTGATTAAGAATTTGTTTTCCAAGTATGAAAGACACATGGACAAAAACTAGGGGGAGTAGATATGGGAGGGAGGTGGGGAGGGTTGGGGCGGTGGGCTGGGACAGGAGTAAAAGACAGAAAACTGTACAAGAACAACAATTAAAATTAAAAAAAAAGAATTTGTTTTCCTATCAGATGCCTTGATTAGCATCTGAACTCAATCCAGTTTGGCCTGTATCTGGGCTTTCTAATAGGAAAACATAGATGCCTAAATTGTAAAAAGACATAAAACAGCACCCTGATGCACCCAACCAATGGATTTCACCTCTGATCCAGTTTAGATCAGTGGCAGAGGCTGTCTGGTGCCATGTACTAGAAAGGTTTATAAGATCACAGCTGGTCTGAGAAGGCCTCAGTGCCATAATCTATTAGTAATGTCTGGAATGGAAGAAAAGGTAGAAAGCAAAGGTCTATTTGTGATGCAAAAGTCACTTCAATTGGTCCCAAATGGAAAATCCAAATATCCTTGCAAAATTAAAACCTGCCCACTTATTGTCTTTGCTTAAGGTAGAGAGCAAGTTAATGTAGTTGAGGCCAGTCACCCACATTGATAATATGAACATGAGTTTAGGAATCATCCTCTTTATTCTCTGGACATACTTTAGTTCTCAACCTCTATCCATCAACTCAAATGTCTTTGGAAACATAGTAAAGGAATGAAAAATTGTTTTCAACTACTTTTGAATTGAACATAGAGGATAAACCAGACATTTTCTTGGTCAGAAAGGAATCTGATTATCTCTAGGATCACCTAATGGATGGCAGCCCAGGAAAGGCAAAGAAGAGCGTTTTTCAAACTGCTGATTGAGGGGCCCATGTCCATCTCAACAAGGTCCAAGAGCCTCTTGTTTACCTCCCAGCACATCAAGGAGACCATAAAACAAGACACCAACCAGAAAAGGCATCAAGGAAGCAGACTCCTTCCTGACATAGGAGAAAAGGGATTTATACAGGAACTTGCTAAAAATAACTCCCAGTGGTAACAGGCTGCATTATTTAAGTCACCTCTTAATCATCACAGATGATGCAGCCTGGGACACTAGTAAGTGAAGAAAAGGAAAAGCAGCAATCATTTCCATTTAGCACTGGGGTGCAGTGCAAAGGCTTAAGTGTTTCAGACAGAACTGGGCCCCAGTCCAGTTTGGACCACTTCCTGCTCCATGACCTTGGGCAAGTCATTCATCTCTGAGAGCCTCAGATTTCTTACCTCAAACATGAGAAGAGGGGCATACCCTCCCCCTAGCATATATTGTGATCACTACATGAAATAAAGAACACATAGCACCCAGCAGAGCACATGCCGCACAGGAAGCCCTCTATCCATGTGAGTTTGCTTACTGTTTTTGAAATGACAATGAGAGCATATTTTTATTTCCTAATGAGTGTTATGCAGATAACTATTTAAGTGACTCAGGATTTGCATATTAAACTGGAGAGATGTAGTGGGGAAAGCTGCTAGATAAGAAATCTAATTCCTCAATCTGCACTCACATACCATTCCACCTTGGGAATTTTACCCCTCTTCTCTGAGACACAGTGGGCGCAGGGTCTAAGCCATGAACACAGGTTTCGAGTCCCCGCTGTGCCTGTGTGACTGAGCCTTGGTTTCCTAGTCTGTAAAATGGGGATAATGATAACAACACCAACTTCCCAGTGAAAATTAAAATAAGCACTCAAAAATGCAAGCAATGTTAATTCTTAGCTTTTTAAACAATGATTTCTATAATTATAATGTATATCTTAAATTAAAATAGAAATTTTGAATATATTTGAAATACAGGTATCTCAGATTTTACCTTGCTTCCAGAAGCCTGTGGCAGCAGCAGGGTGGAATGAAACCAAATGGTGGTGAACAATTTGCCTCTGACATGCCCCCTGTGGGGCATGGACAGAGTGGCCTGGACGGTGGCCTCCCACACCCAGACACTCCCTCTCAAACATCCCATTCTCCTCTGTGCTCCAAAAGCAACCAAGATTACTCAAAAAGTTTTAAAAATATGTCTGTTGCTCAGTGCTCTGTAGTTCAAATTCTAAGAAAAAGCAAACCCCTTATATCAGCATTAATTAAACTGCCAGCTAGTAACAGTCCCATTATTTGATCAAATAAATCCAACTCCTATCTGTTCAACAGGAATCCCTGAGCCACATAAACCCAGGCTGGAGTCTATGGGACTTTAAAGAACTGTTCGAAGCTTCTAGAGTCTTCTTCCCACCCACCTTGCAGTATCAAGAAGGTATTCTCTGTGAGTTAATGGGAGAAATAGCTTCCCTCAGCACTTTCCCCATCTGTCTTAATTTTTTAAATTATACTTTTATTAAGCCCTTAAGGAAAATGAACTTGCAGAGTTCTCTTTAAATAAGGAACTATGAAGTGCAGGAAACAGCAAGATGAGATTTTTTAAAGCTACCCTCACAATTTGCCTTAATGAATTCTCCTTCTGCTGCAGTTATTACAGAGTGTGCAAATAAATAGAGCACTTTTTGAGTGTTGGATGAGCAGATGGATATTTAAGCAGCCAATAATAGTTCTTGCAGCCTCCAATTGGGATCTTTCTTCCTAGTAAATCAAGGTATTTGGTGCATTATGGCACAGTCTTTTCTCCCTGGAGACTGTCTTAATGTACCTGCTAAATAAATATGTACTTCCATACCCAGATTTTAGTAGTAAATTTTTAAATAAATTTTAAAATTTTAATTATAGTTGACATGTACTATTATATTAGTTTTAGGTGTACAACACAGTGTTAGACATTTATATAACTTACAAAGTACTTACTTCAATAAATCTAGTATGCATCTGACACCATACACAGTTATCACTGTAGGGGATATTATTGACTATATTCCCTATTATGTACTTTATATCCCCAAGACTATTTTGTAAATACCAATTTGTCTTCTTACTCTCTCCACCTTTTCAATGTATCCTCACAATCCCCCTCCAATCTGATAACTATCAAAATGTTCTCTGTATCTATTAGTCTGTTTCTGTTCTGCTATTTATTTTATTGTATAGATTTCACATGTAAGTGAAATCATCTAGCATTTGTTTTTTTCTGTTTGACTTATTTCACTCAGTACAATACCCTCTATGTCCATTCATGTTGTTGCAGATGCCAAGATTTCATATCATTTTTATAGCTAAGACATATTGCATTGTGTATATGAACCACCTCTTTATCCATTCATCTCTTGACATACACTGAAGTTGCTTTTATATCTCGGTTATTGTAAATAATGTTGAAGTAAATATATGTTTGCATATGTCTTTTCTAATTAATACTCTGGGTTTCTTCAGATAAATACCCGGGAGTGAAACTGCTGGGTACTTCTTTGTCTCTTGTTATAGCCTTTGTTTTAAAGTCTATTTTATCTGGTGTAAGTATTGATACCACAGCATTTTTTTCTTTCCATTTTCATGAAATATCTTTTTCCATATTTTTACTTTCAGACTGTGTGTGTCTTTCAATCTAAAGTGAATCTCTTGTAGACAGCATGTGTGGGGGTCTTGTTTTGTTACCCATATAGTTACCGTATGTCTTTTGATTGCAGCATTTAAACCATTAGCATTTAAAACAATTGTTGATTCATAAGTATTTATTGACATTTTATTATTCCTATTTTTGATCTTTTCCTCTTCTTAAAGACAACTCTAATATTTCTTCTACTATTGGTTTGGTGATAATGAACTCTTAGCTTCTTCTTGTCTTGAAAGCTTTTTATCTGCCCATCAATTCTAAATAATAACTTTGATGGATAGAGTAATCTTAGTTGCAGGTCCTTGCTTTTAATCACTTTGAATTTTTATGCCAATCCCTTCTGACCTGCAAAGTTTCTATTGAGCAATCAGCTGACAGTCTTATAGGAGTTCCCTTGCAGGTAACTAACTGCTTTTCTCTTGCTGCGTTTGAGATTCTCTCTTTGTCTTTAACCTTTGACATTTTAATTATGATGTGAGTTGGTGTGAGCCTCTTTGGGTTTAGGATTCTCTGCACTTTCTGCACTTGTGTGTCTATTTCTTTCACCCAGTTAGGGAAATTTTCTATCATTATTTTTTTAATGGGTTTTCAATTTTTTGTTCTCTCTCTTCTCCTTCCAGCACCCTCATGATGTGAATGTTGGCATCCTTGAAGTTGTCCAAAACTCTCCAAACTATCCTCATTTTGAGAGGACATTTTTTTGCTGTTCTTATTGAGGTTTTCTGTTTCCTTATCATACAAATTGTTCATTTCATGCTTTGCTTCATCTACTCTACTGTTGTTTCCCTATAATATACCTATCATTTCAGTTACCATATTCTTCATTCCTGACTGGTTCTTTTTTATGTTTTCTATCTCCATTTTTATGTTTCTCATCTCTTTGTTGAAGTTCTCACTGAGATCATTGAGTATCCTTATAACCAGTGTTTTAAACTTTGGTAGATTGCTTGTCTCTATTTTGTTTAAATTTTTTCTACAGTTTTGTTCTGTGCTTTCACTTGGGACATGTTTCTTTGCTCATTTTGGCTGCATTTTGGTCTGTGTTTGTTCCTATGTATTACATAGAACTGCTACATCTCCCAGTTTTGGTACAGTGGCCTTACATAATAGGTGACCTTGTAGGGTCCAGTGGCACAGCCTCCCTGGTCTCCCAAGCTGGGCACTTCACATGTGCCCCCTGCCCCATGTGTGTTGTACATATTGTCCTGTTGTAGTTGAGCCTTGATTGCTGCTGGCACATCAATGGGAAGGGTTGACCTTCAGGTGGATCAGTTGTGAGGGTCATTTGTGACCACAGCTGAGGAGCTACTATGCAGGGGCTGACCCCACAAACCAGGACTTGCTTTTGCAGGACTCTGGTGCCCAATGAGTCCACCCCTTAAGTGTGTCTCCCACAAAGGTGGTTGGGTGGTGGTCCAGTTTGGTATGAATGTGGCCATTGGGTGAACTGGCTTTGGGGCCCCCAGGAGGTATAGGCCAAGATCAACTGCTACCTGTGCCCTGCCTGAAGCCACCTGGCATGAGCTGAAAAGTGATCTTCAGATGACTGCTACTTGTGTTGGTCTTGGATGTGCCCAAGAGAGGCCAGGTTGCAAACTGAGACCAGCTACTGCTAGTGCCAGACCTGGAGCCACTTAGCAAGAAATATGGTGCATGCCAAGACCAGATGCTGCTTGTTTCAGGTTTGTGAACTTTTGAGAGATATTAGAAAGTCAGAAGCATAATCCAAGACAAGCTCTTTGTATGGAAAAACCACAGGAAAAAGCTTGTGTGGGTCAGGCAGTTTCCTAACGAATCACCCGGGTGGGGCAAACATTGTTAACCAGGTTGATAAAGACTCAGATATCATGCCCATCTGCCAGCTCTGTGGGGGAGGGCTCAGAAAAGGAATAATGGCCTCTGCTAGCACTTCTGGGAGGAAGTTTGCCTTTCTGCCTTCAACTCGAAGCCAGACAATTCAGTTGTTCCTTATATGCATCTGGTGCCTTTTGAGCTGCTGCTCCAGCACTGGAGCTCAAAGTCAGTGAGTCTGAGTAAGTTCATTGTGCATCCTTTAAGGAAGACACCTGAGACTCCAGAAGCCCTCATATTCACACAGCCACAATCCCCACTTGTTTCTACAGCCAGAAGTTATGGGGACTTTTCCTCCCAGCATTCAAATACTAGGGTAGGCAGTCTGGTGTGGGGGGACCAAGACTCCTTGCTCCTCAGCAGGAACTTCTGCAGCCCCAACATTCCTCCCAATTTTTAATTGCCACACATGGGTATAGGACCAGCTCATTTCATGTGTCCACCCCTCTTACGAGTCTGACCTTGTTTTCTTCTTTATATCCTTAACTGTAGGACTCTTTTTCAGCTAGATTTCAGGCAGTTCTCAAAGATGGTTGTTCTGTAATTTCATTGTAATTTTGATGTAGTTGTGGGAGATTGCAAGTACAGCATTTACCTAACCATCTTGACTGAAAACCTTAAGTTTTTTTAAGTCATTGAAATAGTATAGGCTTAAGTCCCCCAAAACATGATCTGACCCTGCTGGGGACTTGGACTGAAGTTCACCAAGCCAGGAGGTCTGTTAGGTGAATCTGCACATATTCTACAATTCTGCAGGTGGTGATGTGTTACCTGTACTCTATCTGCCTTCCTAAGGAGGAAGTTTTAGGTGTGTGGCCAGAGATCCCTGGAGTGGATCCTTAGCAATACCATCTACTTGCTAACTTTGGATGAGCTCCTCTACTTCTCAGAGCCTCAGTTTCTTCATCTGTACAATGGGACAGGAACAGCATGCATAAAAGTTTACCAAAGGTTCAAATTAATGGGCTCAGTGCCGAGATGGATATTTAACAGAGGCAGTATGTAGTGATTTAGCATTTGGCCTCTGGAAAAAGAACACTCAGGTTCAAAAAATAGCCCTGCCACTGATCATCTGACTGATTTTACAAGTTTCCTAACATCTCCCAGCCTTGATTTTCTTGGCCCTGGTCACTCTGAAGCTTAATAAGATGATGCATGAAAAGGAGTCACAAACCACCTGGGGTAGAATGAAAACTCATCAATGGCAAGTATTATTTTGCAAACACAGGTGAGGGCTTTGTCCTAAAGCTTGTAGGGCAGATATTTGAGGGCCAAGATTAGGGCTAAATGATCAATCTCATTATCCTGGAGGTGAGTTATACCAACAGGCCACTCAGGGCTTAAACCCACAACCCCAGGTTTTGGGACAGACAAAGCCCACCTATCCCCCATAAAGACCACCTAACGTAGGCTATCAAACCTGTTTCCTTCCGCAGATCTCTGGCAGCCATGTGCACCAGTTCTCAATTCATTTCCAAATCATTCCCCCTGTCTCCCTGGGGGCTGATAGATAAGGACAAGCAACAACCTATAGCTCTGTGACAGAATGTTTACTACCAGCCCTCAAGGCAATGATTATTCTGGGGTGGTTTTGAACCTCCAGACTATGATGCAATGTCTCATATATTAAACTGCAGCAATTAGTGTATGACAGTCTTAGAAGGAGAACTTGTATTTCACAGGTTACTGGAGAAGGAGCACATAGGGGAATATTGGTTTTGAGGGATGGCAAGCACAGAGGATTCAAACTCTTATACCCAGTCTTATAGAATAAACAGAGAACTAAGCTTTGAGTCTACATGGCCAAGGGCAATGCCCATTGTATGCCTTGGACTGCCCTGGGGGAGACACTGTTATTCATACTACTGAGGCTCTAAGACCCATCCACAGCTGCCTCCAGAAATTGGATGAATTTTTTTCTTCTCTCACCATCATTAGAAAACTTTTTTATAAATCTCTCTTTCATATAAAAGTTTCCTACAGGTTAGACATATAGACCAATGGAACAAAATAAAGAGTCTAGTAATAAACTCACACATATATAATCACCTGACTTATAACAAAGATTCACTGGAAAGCACAGGGGAAAGGACTTGATTTCAAATCCTAGTGCTCAGTCAATTGGATATCTATGTGGAAAAAAATAATCCTGAATTTTACCTCAACCATACACAAAAATCAATTCCAGATAGATTTTTGAGCTAAGTATGAAAGATAAAAATGTAGGCCAAATATAGGAGAATGTCTTCATACCTTGGGGGAAGGCAAAGATTTGTTAAGTAGGTTAAAAAGAGTGGTAACCAAAGGGAAATACTGATAAATTGGACTACGACTAAAGTTATCAATATTAATAAAAAGATACCATGAAAGAAATGAAAGGCAACCAGTATGAATCAGCATGGGAATAAATATTTGCAAATTCAAAAAGGACTCTTATTCAAAATATAAAACACTTTTACAAATTTATAAGAGGACAGACAATGCAAAAGAAAAATGAGCAAGAGACATAAACCAGGAGTTCACAAAAGACATTATCCAACTGGCCAATACACACATGAAAAGGTTCTTAGGCATGAGAGAAATGCAAATTAAATCTACAATGCAGTATCTCTCACTGTTACCATAATAGGCTAAAATTAAAAAGACAAGTGTTGGAGCAGTGGGAACTCTCATAAATTATTGGGGCAGTGTAAATGGGTATAAACACTTTATGAAATGGTTTCACAGTATCTGCTAAAGCCAACCATGTTCCATCACCTTTGACTCAATCAATTCTACACAAAAACAAATACACAAACATTCTGGTTGTAGGGTCAGTGGAGGCAGTTTGACTTCCTCACCCAGGTGTCTGGGTAGCTAAGGGAGGCAGTGTTCCCACAGCCTTGGAGGGGCCTGATAACCAGTGTTCTCACAGTCTTGAGACTGGGTCCGATAAACTGTTCCCATAACGTGAAGTGAGCTCACATGCACAGAATTATGCTATGTTACCTAATTTCTGGCATCTTGCCGGCTTTGTTCCCCTCTAGTACTTAAACAGGTGGGGACTCCTTGCTGAGGGCGGGGATGAGAGACATGCAGGGGACAGTTGCCACGATGGGTGCCGCACTGGGGAGCAGGGGCCATGATATAAGGCATGCAGATAGAAACACAGCTTGCATTTGTGGCTTGCCCACCGTTGAATAAATGCATGCCAAACATCCCAATGGCTCAGTCTGCATGAATACCATGAACCTGCCTGGCCTTGAAGGGTGGCAACACATTGGTCAAGATGGTGACATAGGCAGACATGGCTTGCCTCTTTGCACAACCACATCAAGATTACAACTAAGCTATAGAACAGTCATCACATAGGAATGTCAGAAAATGAGTTGAATGGAAGTCTGACAACTACAGAATTAAAGAAACTACATCCATCCAGATTTGTAGGATGGGCATGGATACAACCAGGCTGGCCCCACACCCACGTGGATAAAGATTCAGGAGGGATATCTTGGGAGTGAAGAATTCCAGACCCACAATGGGCTGCCCAGCCCAGGATTCCAGTGGCAGGAAGATAAGTTCCCACAACTTCTGGCTGCGGAAACCAGCAGGGATTGAGTCACTGGAGAAGGCTACAGGAACCCTAAGCAGTTCCTCTTTGGGAACCTACACATGGACTCACCTACTCAGACTCGCTCCTGCTGAGTTCCAGCACCAGGGTGGCAAGCTTGAAGGGCACCAATGATATAGAGGGAGAAACTGAACTGTCTGGCATCAGGGTGAGCAGAGGCCACTGCTCCTTTGCTGAGCTCTCCCTCAACAGAGCTAGTAGGCTGGTGCCATATATGAGGCTCCATCAACCTGGCTAACACTGTTTGACCCACCTTGGAGATCCACAGAGGCTCTACCCCACCCAACTTATGGGCCCACCCAAGCTGCTTTTCCATAAGCTGCTAAATCCTATCAAACAAGCAACACCTGGCTTGGCAGCTAGATTAGAGTCATGGCTTGGCTTCACTTGGGAATCTCCAAGGCCAGAAGAAGTAGCCATCTCAGATTGCTTTATAGCTCAGGCAGGGTACTCCAGGCAAAACACAGGTGAGGGCTGACTTTGACCTCCACTATCCAGGAAACCCAAAGGTGATGCACTCATTGGACAGCTACAGACAATGTCAGAGCACTACCACCTTGTCCCTGCATAGCTAATCTTCCACGGAGGGCAGAGGTTGGTGGTCAGTGGTCACAGCCAGGCCTTGCAGCTGAATTGCCTAGGTACACCCCTACTATTGATCCATGAACAGCAACCAAGCTTCAACTAACAAGAGGATGGTATACTCGGCCCACACAAAGGGCACACCTCAAGTAGCCACCTTTCGTGAGAGGGGAGGCTGTGCCACTGGACCCTACAGGTCACCTACTACATTAGGCCACAATCAAGACATGGAGTCAAAGCAACTCTACATAATACAAAGAAACAAACACAGGGAGGCTGCCAAAGCAAGAAACATGACGCAGATGAAAGAACAGATCAAAACTCCAGAAAAAGAGATAAACGAAATGGAGATAAGCAATCAGAAATTGAAATCAGAAAGGAACTAGTCGGAAATGAAGGACACACTAATTGAAATGAAGAACAATTTACAGGGAAACAACAGTAGAGTGGGTGAAGCCGAGAATCAAATCAATGCTTTGGAACATAGGAAGCAAAAAACAGCCACACAGAAGAAGAAGAAGAAAATAAAATTTAAAAAAAATGGGGATAGTGTCAACAGCCTCTGGGACAATTTCAAGAAGTCCAATATTCATCCCATAGGGGTTCTAAAAGAAGAGAAAGAGCATGAAATTGGAAATCTATCTGAAAAAGTAGTGAAAGAAAACTTCCTTAATTTGGTGAAGGAAATAGACAGGAAGTACAGAGAGTGCTAATTATTATCGATGCAAAGAAGCCCACTCCAAAACACATCATTATTAAAATGCCAAAGGTTAAAGATAAAGAGAGATGCTTAAAAGCAAGAGAAGAGAACTTAGTACTAGAAGGTAACCAGATGGGAGGGGTGAGGGGGAGAATGCTTGAAGACGTGAGGGGATTAAGAAGTACAAATAGGTAGTTACAGATTAGCCATGGAGATGTAAAGTATAGTACAGGAGATGGAGTAGCCAAAGAACTCATACACATGATCTATGGATATGAACAGTGGTGGGGGGATTTGCCTTAGGGATTGATGGATGGAGGCAGGCAGTGGGGGAAAAATCAGGACAACTATAACAGCATAATCAATAAAATATAATTTAAAAAACAAATACATGTATATGTTCACCAATTAACCTGTACAAGACTATTCATAACAGCCCTACCTGTATTAGCTAAAAACTGGAAATAACCCAAATGTCCATCAACAGCTAAATGAAGTAACTATGGTGTAGTCACACACTGGAATACTACACTAAATTGAGAATGGATGAACTAATACAACCACCTACAGCAACATGGATGAATCTCACAAAATGTTGAGTGAAAGAAGCCAGTGCAAAGAATACATACTTTATTCTTTACGCAATTCCATTTATTATATTTATGTTCCATTTACATGTCCATTAATCTTAATGGAAATTCCATTAATTGTATTAATAGAAATTCCATTAATTTCCAGGTATATACAACTTCATATAATTCTATCTGTATAAAATTTTAACATTAGCAAATGTAGTCTGTGCTTTGGAAGAGAAGATACCTGGGAAATAGTGACTGGAAGGGGCCTCAGTGAGATCTTCTGAGCAGCTGGTAATGTTCTGCATCATGTTGTAGGTACAGTCACAAGAATATGCTCAGTTTGTAAACATTTAACAAGCAGTACCCTTATGCTTTCTATATGTATGTTATTCTTCATAAAAAGTTTTGAGAAAATGTCAAGTCTTCCAGGATTGGGTACCAGGATTGGGCCACATGCTTACAAGTGAATTATTTAACCTTTTCTGGTGGAGGCTGGGGTTGGTGGGGTGGGGGGGTGAGCTGAACATGGTGGACTGAACAGCCCTGGTATAAAAAAAACATGAATGTTCTCCAATTTATTTATTAAATAATTTGCCAAATTCAGTGTTTCACCAATAATTCAAATTATTTTCCAACATCCCTGAGGGTCCTCGGAGACTAATGCACTGCAATGGTGGAGAACTGTGGGGCTCCGGAACCATGGCACATGTTTGAATTAAAAGCATGCTGGGTATGAAGAACCTGAACCCAGAGTGAAAAAAGAAAAACAGAGTGTTAGTTCAAGCTTTTTCCACCAGCGTGCCAGCAGCTAGAGAGCTGCTGAGGCCACGGTCTTAATTACAGAGTTTCTTGCTCCCTGGAAGATAAAGCCATTTCGGGATGGAAACTGCAGAAAGACATGCTTCTGAAGCAGCAAGCATGGGGTTTGGTTGGTTGGGATTCATCTATTATTACATAACTTCTGTAGTTTTTCATGCGCATGGGAAGAGGAATTCTTTTCCTTTGGCAAATGTGGAGGAGCTGAAGGCTTTTCAGGTTATCAGTGGCTGGGGTTCTCACTCACGAACTGTTGGCAAGATTCAAGAAATCTGCAGAGTCCCTGAAATGATAGGAAAACCAACGTGTGTGTGCATGTGTGTGTGCGTGTGCGTGTGTGTGTGTGTGCATGCTCATGCATGTGAACATTTCTCTGGGAGAAAGGCCATGGCTTTAATTAGATTGTCAGAGGGGCTGGTTCACATTTTGTCAACTGTTGGGAGCTTCAATATGTAGAATCTTAATGCAAAAGGCAAAAGCAGGAGTTCACCAGATAAGAGTGGAAAAGGTGATTTGGGATGAGTTTGAAATAGAAAAGGAAGTTTAAGAAACATTCGCGTGGACTATGAGTCCCCTTTGCAGGAATTACAATAAGTGAATGTGAGTCATTCTGAAACTATTGCCGGGGTTGTTGGACCGCGTTCCTTTGATCTCAGCAGTTCCCTGGACCGAGCCCCGTGGATACCGCGTTGCAGCCTTCTCCAGGTCTCACCTCTTCCATCACATGCTCACCTCTTAGAAGGAAGGACTCTGGCTAATGACACACCATCTCCTCCTCCAGCTCCCAAGCTGATGCTTGAAATACGTGCTGAGGAACAATTGTACCTGTTTTCAGGAGTACTTGGTCAAAAGAGCAAGGAAGATGGGAATCGAACTGGTATCTCATCATGTAGTAATAAGGTTTTCTTCTTGGGCAAGTTACCTAAGCATCCCAACCTCAGTTTCCCACCAGAAAAGTGGGGTGAGTGTCCCTTGTTTATATGGTTGTTGGATGACTAGAAGAGTAGGAAATTTCACGTGCTTAACAATGTTCCCACCACATACAAGGCATGCAGCCAATCATGATTATTGCTCCAAAAACCCATTTGTTTGAAAGACTGACCCTACTCAACTGTTTAAAAAATAATTTAGTGTCAGCAGCATAAATCTCAAATGGCCACTAACTTTAATGTTATTTTCTCAGGTAAAGATGTGATGAGAGCCTTCTAACTGCATTCTGTGTGGGGCTGTGATGATGCAGTTCTTGCTTTCACAGATTTCGTGGGGGTGAAAGGAGGCATCAGCAGACTTCACAAGCTCAGTGAGTGTTGCGAAGAGGAAGAGGTAGATGCCATGAGTGCTCACCTAGACAGAGAAGGCTTTCCAGATGAAAAGGCATGAGAGAAGGGGGTCTAAAAAGAGAGTTGGAGAGTTAGTTGAAGAAAGAGACTGGAAGAGGACTGTAGGTGAGGGAATGCCATGTGAGAAACTCTGAGGCCAGGACCAGCTTGGTGAAGGATCTCAGTGTGGCTGGAGTGGGATGAAACCAGAAATCCTTCAGGATACCCTGGGCTGGGGTCTCCCACTGCAGCGTCTCCTACCTGTTCTCCATGTCACCATTCCTGGAGCTCTCTTTTCCATTCTCCCTGCAGCACTCAGAGGGCTCATTGAAAAATATAACTCGGGTCCTGCTTTTCTTCTTTAGGGCTCCCTCCTGCCAGCTGGATAAAATCTATGTCCCTTTTCTTCCCTAGAATGCTCTGTTGACCTCATTGAGTTCATGTCACACCAGGCTCCAGTCTGTTTCACCTCGCATCGTGCTTCAGCCTCAGCACCTCCTTTCTCTTCCTCATCTGGACCCAGCTCATTCCTACCCCAGGGCCTTTGCACCTGCTCCTCCCTGGGCCAGGTATGCCCTTCCTGCAGGTCCTGGCCTGGCTGCCTCCCTCCCTCCATTCATACCTCAGCTCTGCTGTCCTCTCCTCAGACAGGTCTTCTCCAGTTTCTCTACAAAGATCCCGCCATTGTTCTCTGCCACATCACCCTATGTGTCCTTCACGCACTTATTTTCTTGCTTATTTCTTTTATATTTATATTATAATTCAATCTCAATGAGAGCTGGGGCTTTCTTTATTTCAGCTTCATGGTTCTTCAACCTCACAGTGAGTGCGTCACCTGTAGCAGAGGCTTAGGTAAGTGTCACTTCGCATGCCTTTCCCTGCTTTGCTTCTCCCAACAAAGAACTCACTTCCACTTTTATACCATCTACACTGAGGACTCACCCTGGGTGCAGTTACCCCTCAACAACAACAAATGCGCACCTACACAGTGCTGGGTCCTACTGGTGAGCATCCAACATCATGAATACAAGCTCGGGCTCTGGGGCAGCCTGTACTGGATTTGATTTTGAGATCTGTCTCAGCCTGGGTGGATCTGTTCCCCTCTCTGAGCCCCAACTGTTTTTCAAAGGGATGTGGAGGAAAAGATGAGATTCAAAGCACTCTGCAGAGATGGACAATGTTAAGGGGCAAACCATTCAGTCAAGGGGTGCCAAAACACCCTCAGACTAGATGGGGAACATGGGGCCATTACTTTGGGTTTGCACACACTAGGAGCTGGCAAAACACAATCTCAAGCAGACAGAATACCTAAGAAACAAGAACACAAGTTTAAAAAACTCTGGTCTGTTGAGGATTTTTGCACGTCACTGGTGCAGAGCACAGAGCCCTTGCTTGGAAATGAGATGTATCTCTTGATCCAAATGTTCTTCTCTTCAATATGTTACCTAAGAAGTTGCAAACTAAAAGTGAAATGAGATAATGGAATACAGAAGAGGAAGGAATATTTCTCCCAGTGTCCTCAGGTCATTGATTCTGTGTTGGCCCAGGGTGTGAATGAGTAGATATTACTCTCTCGCCATGCCACTGTGTTTGAGTGAAGTATCTAATCTTGAGTTTGAAAAACAAAAACCATGCCATTTTGTTAATAGAAACCAGGTTTTCCTGACCCCCAACAATGGACAATGAAGAAATTATATAAAGGGTTCTGACTCTGAGTCTGCCCGGGGAGTCTACAGGCCTTAGGGAGGCTGCGTCTGGCGCCCTGAAGGTCTGAATGGCTGAGCTACTACTGTTATTTTGGTGGTGGTGGCAGCTATTTAATTGGTAGACACCCCCCCCCCACCACAGGCACTGAGTCAATCTCTTTGTTCAGAAGAAATAAACCGTACATCCAGAGGTATAATTTTTCCAGTCCATGGGGTCCAGTGGGGAGAAGCAGAGCAGAGGCAGGCAGGCAGATGGCTGCAGCTCCATAAGCAATCCCCATCACGTTCTCAGGACGGAAGCACTGGGCTGTCTGAACCAGGCCTCTCTGCAGCACCTGGAGCAGGACCTGCTTCTCTCAGCTCTGCAGTCCCTGAGCTTCTCCGGCAGCATCAGAACAGCCACGGTACTTGCCCCAATTGCCATGGAACACTTGATTTCAAACCCAGAAAATCCATGACTAATCATAAGGTCCAGGAATTAGAGATTCTGATTAATTGAATTTTTCAGTTCATTAAGTGCTAATCAGATCATTTGCATTTTAACTCCTCTGGCTGGTTATTTTTTTTCAGTAAGCTCGCTCATATTCTGAACCCTGGCTCTGTCACTGAAGAGCTTTGTAGCCTCGGGCACCACAAAGCACCTAAAATTTAGTGGCTTAAAATAACATACAGACTTCTGGCCAAGATGGAGGCGTAGGTAGACACACTGTGCCTCCTCTCACAACCAAGATTAAGGACAACAAAAATATAGAACCAAAAAAACCCCAACCATGACAGAGAGAAAATTGAATTGTATGGAAGTCCGACAGCAATTCATCCAGACTGGTAAGAGGGGCAGAGTCCAGTCGTGGCAGGAGAAGACGGTGGTTGGTGGTCCCAGGCATGCAGTTACCCCAGGCACACAGGTGGCGGTTGCCAAACGCGAGGAGGCCAAGCAGGGTGCACAAGATGGCTGACCTCGGACACACATTCGCACACAGATAAACCAGGCGAAAATGGGCAGCAAGACAGACTGCATGATGCAGGGCCCCAGCGCTGGGAAGTGAAGCCTAAAAGCACCCACTGAAAACACTTGTAGGGGCTGAGGTGCCAGGAGGGAGTCCCAGCCTCACAGGAGAGTTTATTGGGGAGACCCATGGGGTCCTGGAGCATGCGCAGGCCCACCCACACAGAAATCAGTACCAGAAGGGCCCAATTTGCTTGGGGAAAGTGGCTGAAGGGACTGGAATCTGAGAGAGAGCATGGAGCAAGTGCCATTGTTCCCTCTTGGACCCCGCCCCACATCCAGCATCACAACCCAGTCACTGGGCTGCCCCACCCTTGTGAACGCCTAAGGCTCTGCCCCTCACTACGTAACAGCTGTGACCAGATAAAAACAAAAAAAAAAACCCACAAAAAACAAAAACAAAAAAAACCCCAAAAACCAAGGATGGCTCAAACGGGAGAACAGATCGTGGCCCCGGAGCTAATTCATCTGAGCGAACAGGAGGTGGTCAACCTATCAGATGCAGAACTCAAAGCACTGGTAGCCAACCTATCAGAAGCACACAAAGCACTGGTGATTATGAAGCTCACAGAATTGGTTGATTTTGGTCGCAAATTAAATGAAAAAATGAAGGCTACAATAAGTGAAATGAAGAAAAATGCACAGGGAACCAATAGTGATGGGAGGAAAACTGGGACTCAAATCAATGGAGTGGACCAGAAGGAAGAAAGAAATAACCAAACAGAAAAGAGTGAAGAAACAAGAATTCAAAAAAAGGAGGAGAGGCTTAGGAACATTCAGGACATCTTTAAATGTCCCAACATCCAAATTATAGGGGTACCAGAGGGGGAAGAGGAAGAGCAACAAGTGGAAAACTTATTTAAACAAATAATAAAGGAGAACTTCCCCAATCTGGCAAAGGAAATAGACTTCCAGGAAGTCCAGGAAGCTCAGAGAGTCCCAAAGAAGGTGGACCCAAGGAGGAACACACCAAAGCACATCATAATTATATTAGCCAAGATTAAAATAAAGGAGAGAATTCTAGAAGCAGCAGGGGATAAGGGCACAGTCACTTACAAAGGAGTTCCCATCAGACTGTCAGCTGATTTCTCAAAAGAGACCTTACAGGCAAGAAGGGGCTGGAAAGAAGTATTTGAGGTCTTGAAAGTCAAGGACCTACATCCAAGATTGCTCTATCCAGAGAAGCTGTCATTTAGAATGGAAGGGGAGTAAAAGAACTTCTCAGATAAGGTCAAATTAAAGGAGTTCATCATCCCCAAGCCCTTATTATATGAAATGTTAAAGGGACTTATCTAAGAAAAAGAAGATAAAAATATGAACAGTAAAAAGACAGCAAACTCACAGATATTAACAACCACACCTAAAACAAAAGCAAACTAAGCAAACAAATAGAACAGGAATAGAAACACAGAAATGGGGATCACAGGGAGTGTCAGCAACAGGGAAGTGGGAGGAGGAGAGGGGGGAAAGGTATAGAGAATAAGTAGCATAGACGGTGGGTAGAAAATAGACAGGGGGAGGGCAGGAATAGTTCGGGAAATGTAGAAGCTAAAGAACTTGACACATGGACATGAATTAAAGGGGGGAATGTGGGTGGAAGGGGGTGTGATGGGTGGAGGGGAATGATGGGGGAGAAATGGGACAACTGTAATAGAATAATCAGTAAAATATAATTTAAAAAAAATAACGTACAATATCTCTCAGTTTCTCTGAGTTCAGGTGTGCAGGCAGAGCTTATCTGAGGCTTCTCAATGCTACACTAAGGCATCTGCGGGCTGTTTTCTGCAGCTCTGCATCTCCTTCAGAGCTCAAAGAGCTGGCAGAATCCAGTTCCTTACAGTTGTGGCTGAGGTTCCCACTGCCTGGGTGGTACTCTCGGTTCCTGCAGGATGTCTGGCGTTCTTTGCTCTGTGACCCTCTCACAGCATGTTAACATTAACTTGCTTAGGGTTCACCATCACCCTCTGAAGTATATGCAGTTATTATTCTTGTTTAACAGATGAGGAAACTGAGGCTTAATGTAGTGTTTCGGTTGGTACATCTAGCAAGTGGCAGAGCCTAGAACAAAATCAAGTTAGTCTGGCTTCAAAGCCTATGTGTATAACCACCACAAAATGCTGCCTACTCTTTTCCATATCTTGTCAGAAACTAGTTGAACCCTGGCCAGTGTGGCTCAGTTGGTTGGAGTGTCATCCCATAAATCGAGAGTTCACCAGTTCAGTTCAGTTCTGGGTCAGGGCATATACCTAGGTTGTTGGTTAAATCCCCAACTGGGGCTCATACGAGAGGCAACCAATCAATGTTTCTCTCTCACATCAATGTTTCTCTCCCTCTCTCTATGCCTCCCTCCCCCTTTCTCTAAAATCAATAAGCATGTCCTCAGGTGAAGATTAAAAAATTTAGTTGAGCTTTATTTTGTCATTTTATTTTACAGTATATTTCTTGCACACTGGATAGAGAAGTTCTTGGGAAAAGGAGCTGTGTTTCAGTCATATGTGTCCTAGGTACATAGATAAGTCCTGGCACATTATGGGGAACTAATACATGTTTGCCATATGGATGGATGAGAAGGCTGAGTGATCAGTGGGTGGGTGGGTGGATGGATGGGTGACTGGGTAGAAGATGATAAATGGATGGTGGTTAGTGAATGAGTAGAAATAAATGGCTAGAGGGTGGAGGAAATAAATGGGTAAGTAGGTGGATGACTGGGATGGTGGGTTCGGGTAGGTAGGTGGTGGGTGAATGGATGACAGATGGATAGATGGATGACTGTGGCTAGTGGATGGGTGCGGTGGATAGGTGGCTTTGAAGGGGGATAGATATGTGGCAAAGTAAGTGAATGATGAATGGGATGTGTATTGGGTGTCCTATGGAGTGGGTGGGGTGTGGAGCTGGGCCGGTGGTGAATGGGGTGGGTGTGCAATAAGTGGGCAGAAACAGAAATACCTTCTCTCCCTTCTAACAGGCATAGCTTCCTAGGCATTCTCTACTTTTCCTCTGCAGCCATCTTCTAATGTATGTATTACTTATCTACAAGGTTCAGGCTGGCCTAAATTCATCATTGAATTGATCTCCTTAAAAGTATATTCAAATTTAAGAAATCACGAATTGCAGGATATCACAGGGTTTGGCAGGTACCTGTACCTCAAGAATGGAGTGAGCTGCATGGCTGATTAATAGACAGATGGCACCAGACCTCCAACAGGCTGATCCTAGGAGGAACCCCTCGCCTAGTGCAGCCCAGAGCCCCGGAGGGCTGAGGAATCCTCCTGCTTCTACCTGCCTGGATATGAGAGAGATTTTGCTTTTTCACGAGTGGATGGAATCTCACAGAATAACTGTGCACAGCCCTCCCAATTCCAGGGCATGGGTAACCAGGTCCTGTGGCATCTGCTAGAGCATTCTGTGCCACCCCGGCTCCTTTCCAGAGACACCATCTTTACACTGACGTCATTTAGGAAGTGTGCAATTACAATAATAGTTTAATGAGCATTAACAAAGGACTGTGCTAAGAGCATTCATGTGTGTTTCATTTAACCCTTAACGTGACCCAGAACCTGGTGCTGATATGACCTCCGCTGGTTCAGGAATCAGGTGAAGTCTGCTCACCGTCACCCAGCCGCTAAGGGGGCAGGTTGGGCTTCACAAGCACTTTGATCTAACTTCCAACTCTTGCTCTACACTTCTGTGCCAAACTGCTCCTTCCCCAGAAGCAGGAGACCTGGCTCTCTTGACAAGAAACTTGGAGAGGACAGAATAGAGCCGGGACTTTTGGGGATAGAACCTTAGAACACATGGTTTTGCTAAAGACATTGGGAGACAACAGACTAAAAAAAAAACATTCCTGAATCTCCCTCTGAACCATAATAATATTGGGGACACCTCTTGTTTGGCTGATGGATCAAGGTAGGGAGAACAATCTGGAATAATTGTCAGATTTTTTAAGATTTCCTGCTGCGTAACTCCACTGAGCTTCAGATCCCAAAGGCTGTTCCCAATCACTGGCCAGAACAAGAGATATCCAAGGAAACTAAGGAAAGAATTGGGAAGAAAATGGCCAAAGGGCTGTAGGTGGGTGGGGCTCATTCTACAAAGCCCTTAGCACAGTACTTTGTTAATTTAAGAGCTGTCATACCCTCCTTCCTTCTTAATTGTGCTGGATCCTTCCCATTCATCTGCCCACAGCTGTTCTCCATCTTCTCCAACATGCACTGTGCCAGCGGTCCATTTTTTAATGGCTCTGTCAGCGGATCCTTTGCTCTCTGCTTCTAGCTGAGTTCCATCCAGGAGAGGTACCAGCAGGAGATACGAGGGAGGGAAGAGGGTATCGATGAGCCATCTCTTCCCCTCTACTGAGGTCGCAAGTCCTCTCAGGCAGCTCAGTGCAGTAACTGCACCTCCCTGTGCCCCTCTTAATCAAGAGGTGGGCATGAGCCAGTTTTTCCCATTAGGAACAACCTCAAAATCTCAGTGGCTACAGGAGCAAACATTTGGTTTTCTGCTCATGGGCCCACTGCCATAGGTCACCTTTGGCACCGTCGGGGCCTGCTGATCTTGATCCAGACTGCCAGTTGGGTCCACAGCTGCTCCCTAAGTTGCCTCCTTCTGACTCCTGCAGCACATTCTTCTCATGGTGAATGACAGACACATAAGAAGGTGAGCAAAACCAGGCAAGCTCATGTCTAGCCTCAGCTCACAGCACCTTCTGCTTCATATTCTGTTGATCTAAGCAAGTCACATGGTCAAGCCTAAGAAATGGTGTGGGCTTCCTTCTTTCTATTTTCCAGGGAGCCACCGCAAGATGACATGGTTTAGGAGGAGAAGTGTGAAACCATCATCCTGGTTACACACCAATGGCAGTGGCTCCTCCCTGGCACAGCCCGTCTTGCAGTGCTACCCCGTGTTGGTTTTGTGATGCCCCAGCCACGTATTTGTAAGTAGTGCATGGCATGTGTAATTTTAACAGATATTGTGTGTTTTAAACATGTTTTTAGTGTCCTAGTTTTTTATTAAACTCTCCTCAGTTTGCCCAGTTCGAGGATGCCATCTGTTTCCTGGAGAGCACACCTAACTCATCGTGCAGCTGCATCGGTGTTCACGGAGAGCCGCCCCCGGTGCCCAGCTGGGCTGGATCAGCAGCAGGTGGACAAAAATAACGCCCTCTTCTTGCTGAGCTCACACTCTCTGTGCACAGTGCTAATTTATCTTTACCTGCATGATCTAATTTAATGATCACACCTATGTGGGCAGGGGCTTCTATTATTGGTTCAATGTAAGGAAACTAAGTAAGGCTCAGAGTGGTCAAGCAACTTACTCCAAAGTTATTCTGAGAGCTTGGAGGTGAGAGAGGCCAGATTTGAGCCCGGGAGCATCTGACTACAGAGCCTCTTAATGACTGAACTTGAGAGCTCTGCTCGGTAGAAAAAACAAGTGTTTTGCAAATAGGGTCTTTTCATCTTCATCTGAACAATAGGTTCAGAATGGAGTCTTATTTCCACAGTACCTCAGATAGGAAATCGCACAGTGGAAATACAAATCCAGTTCTACTCATCTCCAGAACGTGTTCACTTTCTAACTGCCAATTTGGTTGTGCCAATCAAATCTACTCTCTAAAAGGGACTCTGTCCCAAGCAGGGCCCAGTGGGAACCCTGGCCAGCTCTGACCACTGCCCCACTGAACAGAGGCCAGCCTCCTCCGCTGCTTTGTCTCCCTCCTCATAACCTGGACCCTCTCCAGGCCCCTACAAGTTTTCCACTCCCATGCCAACTGCTCTTCAGGGCCATCTGTCACCTACGCTTCACAGCCTGCTCAACTCAGAGCAAATCTATACTGACTTCAGAATTACTCACACTCTAAACTATAGGTCATGATTGGCTTGGTCACCCTGAGATGACCATCTATCGACTGTACCAAGGGTCTGAACTTGTTTATCATCCCAAGAAACCCAAAGGCAGGGTGACCCAAGGCATATGTAGAAAGGAACTATTAATTCATCTAAGAGTCACCTGCAAAAATACATACCACGTAACTCAGAGCTGGGCCTGGTCTTTGTCTGACAGGTCAGCGTCTAGAGGCTCACTGTGACCATCAAGTTAAGTATGAGGACTGACCTTGAACAATTTGTGTTAATAGTAATAATAAGAACAATGACATGATAATAATTAATATTCACTGGCCATGTTGCATGCATTATTTCATTCTGAGGCCTCACAGTAGCCCTGCCATTTACCAGCTGTGGGATTCCGGGCAAGTATTTAGCTCCTCTGTACCTCTGTATTCTCATCTGTAAAACAAGGGATAATATTAACATCTCCTTTATCATGTTGAGTGAAAGGTTAAATGAGGTAATTTATATAAATTCTTAATATCAGGAGCTAAATATATGCTTATCCTCATTATTCATGAAGAAACAGAAGCCCAGAGAGGTTAAGAGACTTGTTGAAGGTTACACAGCTAACACAGGGTCATGTCTGGATCCCGGTGCACTGTTTTTAAAATGTTTAATTGCCAGTATTGAAAAATGAAGCCTATTTCTTGTTTCCCTTGAACATTTGAAAACACTGGCAGCACTGGGCCTGCACTTCTTCCCACCACACTGCACTGCTCACCACAGCTGCTCTCTCAGGCTAGCCAACCCAGCAGTGCCAAAGCCCACCCACAGACTCTTGAGTAAACCCCCCCAAATTCTGGGGTTTTGAGGTTGTCTGGAATGTCTTGGATCAAGTACCTGAGTGCCTTGGGTCAGATGATGCTAACCAGCAGCTGTCCCTGTTTCTTGGGGTTTGTGCTCCTATTTAACCACAGTCCCCCCCCACTCCCTATTGCCCTGCATTTGACCCATTTCTCTCATTCACCATGCCTGTCTGGCCTCTGAGATTGTGGGGTAGATTATCATACTCAAGCCTCATATCAAATCCCTGAGCTGTATACTGTTACATTCTCAGTTTGCAGATGCAGAAACAAGTTCAAGGAGACCGTGACTTGCCCAAGGTCACACAGTCAGCAAGTGTCAGAAGAAGGTTTCAAACACAACTGTACCTACTCCCAGAGCCAATCTTCTTTGTCTTTTGCTGAGGTTCCTTTCCAAGCTCACAGGCTAATTGAAAATCTGCAAGCAAAGACAAGAAAGACAAATCAGTGTCAATCTCTCACACTGGGGAAGAAATGTGAAAAGAGAGTGCCTGAGGCTCTGTCTCACAGACTCTCCTGCAAAGACTTTTCTGAGGAGGAAGGGCTGTTTCCAGTGGCTGGTGGCTCCAACAGCGCAGGACCCTTATCAGTGAGAGCTCAGAACTTAACATTTGTCTCTGTTTTGTGACCATCATGAAAAGGCTTCTACTTTCAGTTTGTTGTATCCTTTCCATTCTTTTTTTAAAATTGTTGTTCAAGCACAGTTGTCTCCATTTACCCCCAATACCCGCCCCCACCCCACCCACCCCCACCTCCTACCCTCAATCCCACCCACCTTTGGTTTCTTCCATGAGTCCTATTGTTTCTTTTTCATTCTTCAGACCTGCCGGAAAGCAAGAGGCAGGGAGGGCTGTGGCTGACAGCAACCCCACACCCAACCCCCACCCAGTGGGTGACAGTGCCAAGGTCCCACTGTCCTGTCAGCCCAGTGAAGAGCTCCCCCCACCCCAAATAAAGCAGCCCCCATGGTTGGGAGGCCAGGAACAGAGATTATATTTTCTCTCCTCTTCTAGAGCTGAGAGCCTGGAGAGAAGCTTCCAAGGAATAAACTTCATTCTCAGGAAGACAGAAAGGCTGCAGCTTTGAATGATTCCATGAGCCCCGGCTGGGTTGCTCAGTTGGTTGGAGTGTTGTCATGCACACCAAAAGTTTGTAGGTTTGATCCTTGGTCAGGGTAGCACATACCTAGATGGTGGGTTGGATCAGAGGTCAGGGTGCCTACAGGAGGCAAACTATCAATGTTTCTCTTTTACATCGATGTCTCTCTCTCTCACTCTAAAATCCATAAAGATATCCCCAGGTGAGGATTTTTTTTTTTAATTATGCCGTTAATATTTATGGCTTTCCTCCCTGCTTCTGCCTCAGCCTCCTGCCTGCGGGTGCCTCTGAAATGCCTCTGAAGCAGCAGCCTGTCTGTACTGATGGGGACCACCAGGTGGCGCTGTTGTCTAGTGAATGACACAGACGATAAATCGACATTAGCCTCTGTGCGTTTTCAGTGTCCTAAGGGCTTTATATAGGTTAAATCATTTAATCCTCACAATGCCCCCAAGAAGGAGGAAGTGAGGAAAGGAGAGGCAAAGTTGCTTACCCAAGGCTACACAGGATGTACTGGAGACAAAATTCAGATCCATACACCAGTAGCAGTTTTCTGTAGCAAAAGCTCAGTGTCAAGACACCAACTGTCCCTACCTGGGAGGGACCACGGTTATTATTTTCTGAAGTTATGTCTTCACTATTTTTGAGGTGTTAAGGTGGCCTTTCTTTTATGAAATTATAAGACAATGGATAAGTGTATGTTGTTTGCCCTTCATCAAAATGTAAAATGTTTGCTCTCTCATGCCTTTCTCTCCCCGCCACACCTTGCCAATCTCTAGGCCCCAAAATCCAAGATCCGGGACCGCGTCTCCTGAAGCCAAACTACTGTGCTGAGCTAGGAGAGAATCTGAAATGCTGCTGACCCAACAAGAATTGTGTTGGTGACTTTACAACCCTGGTATTGTTTTTCCTCACTCAAAAATAAGTCTCAAATAGATAATGACTACTCACCACTCATTATTTATTATAATAACAAGTACTTATGGAACATCTGCTAGGATTGATGGTAGTGTTGGAAATACAAGGTCAAATGAAAGAGGCACAGTCATTCCCTTAAGAAACAGATGGAAGAGAGAACAAACACATCAGACACACGCGCACATGAACCTGTGAGCTATGAAGGTCAAGTACTAGAGTGCTGTGAGGGACAGTCTGCTATGCAGACTGTGAAGTCAGGGAAGGCTTCCCCAAGGAGGCCACTCATGACCTGAGACCTAAGGGATGAACGGGCATTAGTTGGTAGGGTAGAAGCCAGGAGGGAGGGGCATGAGCAAAGGCCCTGCAGCCCAAGGGAGAGCAATGAGCATGAGGTCAGCAAGAAAGCTGGAGAGGCCGGAGTAGAGTGACTGAGAGAACTTGGCATAAGATTCAGGTGAGAAGTAGATAGAGGGCAGGCCTTGTCTTGTGGGGCTTTGCAGGGACTTGCTCTTTATCCTAGAGCTTTAGTCCCGATACTTTATATAAGAACTGATTCTTTTTCATTCCAGATGGCCTTCCTCTTACCAGGACCTTGAATAACTTGGCTCCTGGTTCAAAGACTGGTCTTAGTCGATGGGCCTGTCTAGTTGGCACCATCCAGTGGACTGGTAGGCGGAGCACTGGGGAATTGCTGGAGGATTTTCAGCTGCTGGCATTGGAGGAGAGGGTCCTGACATCATCTTTGATTTGAAAGATCCTTGGCTGTAGTGTGGGTAAGAGGCCAGAGGGGCTTCAGCAGGTGGGGGAGACAGATGAGGAGTCCATTGGATGTGCCAGTTAAGACAGTTGCATAAACTAGGACCAATAATTGAACCAGACTTTGAATTCCCAAACACTGTTGAAAGGGGGATCACAAACGTGAGGGCATTCTCTAGCATGAGGGAAGAAATACACAGCTCAGTCTGGGAGGGAGATGGATGGCAGGAAGGCTTCCTGGTGAGAGAGACACCCAAACTGAATGTTAACAGTGAAGGACTGGCCAGGATAAAAATTGGGGAAGGGATAAAAGGAAGTCGTTTCGGCATGAGGGTTGATGGCGTCATGAAGAGTGAGTGGGGGGGTGCTTGGGGTGCAATCAGCACTTTGGTGTTGCTGTAACGTGCAGGGGGAGGCAGTGGGTGAGGCCTGCCAGGGAACCACAGTAAGCAGCTCCGTCTTTGTACAGCTCAGGTTGGGGAAGAGGAGGAGACTTAAGGCAGGAGAGTGCCAAGATCAGATTTGTTAGTGCCTGTTCTGTGCCCACGCGGAGGCCTGCTAGCGCTGGAGCTATGACGATACATGGCATTTACAGGTTCATCATCCGCAGGTGCTTGCTTCTGCACTGTCCTGCTTTTTGGTTTACTTCTTGTTCTGCTCTAGACCTGCCCAACCTTGATCCATGCCATTCCCCTCCGCTCAGTGCATGCTGGGTGGTCAGTGTCTAGTCCATGTTCTTCAGCCCACATAAAGATCCAGGATGGAGGGTACAACAGAATTACTCCCGAATTCCTTAGCAGTATTAACGTGTTAGCTTTAGTTCAAGAAGCATTCTGTCATCTGGTACCAGATGGTCCTAGGCTTCACAGCACCCAAAAACTGGGAAGGCCAAAAGACCCAATCACTTTAAGACTTCAAATCTGTCTTTATAAGGAAACTGAGTCAAACCTGGCCTTCAAAAACTGATGAACCTTTCCCAGGAAACCTTTCCCTCAGGTCTGTGGGCCCCTTGAAATGTGGCCACCGTCAACACGTACGCAAACTTTGAGAGCCTGTGCACCTATTTTAAAAAATCACTCTAAACCTTTTGCATAAAAACTCCACTGAAATTAATTTTACAAAGTGGTCATGTTTCTTTCATCTAGTAAGTATTCCATAGGGCTTTTCATTGCATTTGTGTCTCTGTAGAGCCAGTCCTATCCCCACCCCAGGGCTTGTTTCTACCCTGGGCTTCTTCCGCTGCTTGCCAAGCGCAGGGCTATGGCGACAAAGGCTGTTTCCCGCCCCAGATCTCTCTTTACCTCTCCCACAGCCCTCCTGTGACTATTCACTTAAAAACAGCAAACCCATCTCCTTTCCAAACACCATGGTTCCCTTCTCCATATCCCCTTGTCTTGTCTCAAAAGCATATTTTTACAGAACTGCAATTAAAATGAATTGCATTTAAATTTTCCAAATTACTAATCTTATGTATTAGATTAGTATAATTAGTACAAGACTAGTATAATTAATGCAACCTTCACTGTAGTCTAGGTGAAGATACCACAAGTTAGGATTTCCTTGCTGTTGAACATTTAGGTTGTTTCCAGTTTTTCACTTTAAGACCTAATGTTGCCAAGGACCTTTAGGCACAGTCTTTTTCTTCTGGTACGTTGTTTGCTAGGTTCACAAGAACAGAATTACTGATATAAAATGGTATGAAGCGTACTAAAACGTGATTGATGCACAGTCTTGACCTCAAGAAAGTGGTAAATTAAATCATGAATGCAGCATTTGCCGACTGCTCATTTTGCATTTACTGTGGAAAGTTCAGGTCACGGTTTTGAGTGTGTCCTTTCGTTTGTAATCAGCTTCGGCTCCCAGAGGCACAGACTATCAGCCTCCAAGGCTGACGAGCGCACGACAGAGTTAACCACAAAGACACTGAAATGCTATGAGAATATTACGTATTCTAATGCCATTTGCAGCTTAAATATGTGTCTGTCTTTTAACCATATAAGAGACAAGTTTATTTTAAAAGGCATTTGCAAGCAAAATAATTATATTTTATTGAAAATTCAGAAGTTTCAGTACTTTTAAGACTTTTCATATTATAAAGAAAAATAATTTAAAAGAAGAGAGGCAAGTGCAATGACATTTAGTTTTCATTCAAACTAACAAAATCACTTTACAAAACAAAAATCTACAGTTTAATTTCTTTATGGTATAAACATGTATTTTCCTATTTATCATCAGAATAACCTCTAATGGAATAATTTTCAGAGTGATCTTTCAACATATCTTTCTGCACCCAGTTTAAATGGTACATCGGTACTATCTAATCCACATAATCACTGGTGTGTGTGCATGTGGGTGCATATGAACTAGCTAATTTTAAAAATATCATCTCATTTATCATAGGGCAATAAATAGCATTTCTAATCATTTCTTAAGCATGTTTCCTTATCTCCCTGGTGGAAACCAATCAAGAAAGGTGGTTAGCCTCCTGAGCACCAGAGGTATAAACTAGATTAACCCTAATTCTGTCAGAGTATTAAACATTCCATATGCCATTTCGTGTCAGGAAGTATTTTGCTATACTTTCAAAATCAAAGCTCCTCAAACTTTCTTATGAAGGGGAAGTTAGCTGAGCCACAAAGATAAAAATAGACTCACTTTTTAAAAAACTAATTTTATATTATCAATGGTGTCTATTTTTATCAAGTTATTTTGGCCACAACAGAAAAATTCAGAGCCACTGGTGTTCAGTAATTTTACTTATTATTTCCATGCTGTCTACTCTGCATCTTCTCCCTTATAGAGAGATTGAAATCAAGACCTACTGTGGGTACAGAGCATCACAGGAAACACATGCACTATTCGGAGGCTGTCCTGACTGACATCCACCACGAACAGGTGCCACAGGTAAGCTACAGTGAGACCTGTGTTCTGCTTCAGCCAGAAATGGTACTGATGTAGAACTTGAATATTTCAGTTTACGGTTTAGAGTACTTTGCAGCTAGGGAGCTTTCCTGTAACTATTATGAGACTACTGAATGAAATTAGGCCCTGTTAGGAAATTTACAACTTGCTCACTGCATAAGACGCTCATGAACTGTTGGGTGTGTCCTGGGTGAGAGGCAGAAATGGTGTCAATAAAGGAGAATCCACTCTGTTCTCAGAGTTATGTTTTAACTCAGACTTAAAACATAATGTGCACTTGCTAATACAGTACTCCTTTCATTTGGTAACACCACACAAATTGGTCTTTAGCCAAGAAAAACCCTAGTTCTTACTTGTGGAGTAATGTCTAAAAACCAGTGTTTTGATAAGTCAACTTTAAAATTGGTGAAACCTTTTTGAATGTGAGGGAACAGCACGAACTGACTTAGAACCGAGCTCTCAGAGGTAAGTAAAGCTCTCTTTTCTCTCCCTCACCCCAGCAGTGGAACCAGCTCTCAGGCACCTGAGCAGCTTTCAGAGAAGAGGGGACTTCCTGGGGCGGCAGGTAGAACACTGAAGTCATTTTAACTATAAATGTATCAGAGCAGAGATACCAAACACAAATCTGGCAGGTGCAATCACTCTCATTTCTCCAGGCCCAAATAGCAAAATCTGCTCTAATAAAAATATCTTCTTCAAAAATTGTCAGAAAATGTTAGGATTCTGTAAAACTAAATTTTCAGAGGAAAAATACTGCCCACTGATTTTTTTTTTTTTTTTTTACAAAACGCATCACCAAAATCCTTAAATTAGTGCATTTATACTTTACATGTAAATAGGGTTTCCTGTTAAGAACTAAAACTACTCTCTGCCTTTCAATCCCTCCTCTTTTCTGCATTTTGATTTTTCTCTTGTACCCAGAGTATCGATAATTTAGTGACTTCTAAGCACTGGGTGCCACTGCAGCACCCACTGTGTAAGGAAGCCTGGTTAATGATGCGTTCAATGCTTATTCATGCTGAATTTAAATTTTATCGATTGCTATGATAAACTAATAGAAATTTTATTGAATTAGATGAATTCATTAGGAAAATAAACAGGTAAACATATAAAAATAAAATTTCACATACAGACTAGAAATATTATTTAAAGACAGCTGACAACTTGTAATTGTGCTTTCCATTAAATAACAGTTTTCGATCATTTTATACCACCAAACATTTTTTTTCACACATTCTCGTTGAGCTTGAAGGAGCCCGAGGCATCCACGCCCTTGGTCGGCACCAGGGGCACTTGCTCACCAGGTTTGAGGTCCAGCTGGATTTGGCTGCTGTTCTTGTCCATGTCCTGGCTGGTGGCAGCCACCAGTGCCTTCTTGAGCACAGCCAGCGACAGGCTGCTGCACTCCTGGAGGCGGCCGCAGCCTTGGTGATGAGCTGGGTCAGCCTACAGGCTTCTTGGCCCTTCTTCTTCTTCACTGGGGCCTTCTCCTGGAGGGGGATGGGGGGGAGGGGGGGCGTGCACTGTAATGAGCTGGTGCTTGGGAGCAGCCGCGAAGTGCCAAAACACCATTCAACATTTAAAAAAATGACTTATTCTTAGATTCAAAATTATGTTAGTTTCAATGACAGTTACTCTTCCTCTTAACTTCTTTCATATATTTTCAATATGACTGAAGGCTCAACATAATAGATTTGAAATAAAAAGTATCACAAACAACTATTGGTAATATTCAATGTGAATGCCTTAAAAAGGTTTTCATTCATATGAATTTATGTCCAAAATAAAGCTTCTGACATTTCTTTAGGATTTTATTTGATGCTTCATTCATGATGTAAGCAAAAAATATTTGACTAAGTTAACATTTACATATAAAAATAAAGAATATATACACTGCAGTGGTCTTAAGTGTCTTGTACTATTACAGATTGGAGCACCACCAGCCTGATTAAAAAGTTCAACATTTTAAAGCATGAATTTTTTAAAAAGCAGGATTCTTTATTTTGGCTAATAACTGAGTATAAAGAATGTGAGACAGAAGTATGTCTCTGGAAGAAACTGATAGTATCCCAATATTTAGTAGACGAAAGTTTAACATTGTCTTTTTGCCCTAAGCCCGAATCTCTCTGGGGTTTACTCTGCCCATTCAGATCAGTAAAAGGGGAGCCACAGGGCCGAAAACAGCAGAAGCCCTGTGTTTTGTCAGCTGTCTATGTCCTGCCATTAAGAAGGATGGTCCCCACAAAACCTAGAAAAGGAGGAAACAGTAAGAGCTCCAACACAAAGAGAGAGCTGGGCACCTTCTACCAGCCAGCAGTTAAACCGGCACCTGGGTTCTACCTCCTTACAAAGATCACCTGCCCCCCACCCCCCCGCCCCGCCCAATGAGGTGCACACTGCTGCAGGGCGGGCCTGGTAGGGTTCTGACTTTCTGCTCCCGTCACACATGCCATTCAAAGATCACAGCCTGCAGAGTAGTCAAAATACAAAGGGACTCACCACTGAGGTTGAACTGAACACACTTTATTCTTTTCCTAGATGTGATGTGAAAAGTATATTTAAAAATCCTGGACTTGGAATCGAAAGATCACTTCTCTTGATCTCAAGGCTGAGTGATCTTACACAGGCCCCTTGGTTTTCACTATGAAGATCAACTACCATTACAGAACAGTATAAAAATAATTCCAGTTTTATGGATTTCTGATGCTAACATGGTAAATGAGAGTTTTCTGTACTTCCTGGGGCTAAGTAGTTGGCTCTCTAATAACAGCATAATCAAGATATTTTTACATTATAAATAAAATGTGCTTTGATATTCACTGAGATGGTTCAAGTGAATTAAGAATTCACTAAGAATTAAAATTAGGATTTTAATTCTCTTATTGGTGAAATCCTGCTCTCTCCTCAGCTGGGGGCAAAATAGTAGCTTGGGGATGAAGGGGTCTCAGTTAAACTATTTCTGACTGAATAAAAAATAGAAGCCATTTTACTCTTTAATTATTTAACATTTTAATTTGTTCAATTTTCAAAACTAAATTAAGAAACACTTATTGCTAAAACCACGAATCTGCCATAGTCTACCACTACTAGTAAAGAATTACAATTTGCTGCCAAAATACCCATTTGTGCCAAAGAAAACAGACTTTTCATATTCTATAAATACAGATTTATATTTAAGTCTGTGGCAATGTATTCTACCAGTCCTTATTTCAGTCATGTTCAGAATTGAGACAAAAGTAGAAGACTCATAATTCCATGTCAACTATTTCAAACCAGATGCAAAGCATGTTGCATTCAAATTCAGAGAGGGGCTTGGTGAAGTGCCGGACGTAACTTTGGGAGCCGGGTAGATAATTTCTTCAACGGTGACGTAGGTCCCTAACAGGAAACCAGCGACCCCAGTGAAGGCTATGGAAATGTTTTTCAGGACCATCCACACACTGCAGTGGTCCCGAGAAAACGTGAGGATCTGCACCAGAGGCGGCAGGATCAGGGCCAGGGTGCTGCTGCTCACGGCGCCAACAAAGGAAATCACAAGGTCTAAGCGAGGGATCAGGATGGCTCCGGCACCTGCAAAATGAAAACACATGTTTTTACTTAAGTATCTGATACATCAACACTAAATACGGACATTTTCAACACCGTAAGTTAACTGGTGCAAGCAGGCATTACTGAACTGCTGCTCGTGGGAGAATCTGTCGTATTTTGTTGTGAGCTAAAAATGAAAGCAAAGAAACAAAATGGTGTCGTTTCTTAGGCTTTGCCTTCTCAATAGAGTTTATTTTATAAAAATTTTTTAATTTTTTGCTGTGAGATTCTTGGCGGAGAAGTTCGGATAGTTTATTTCTAAAGCATTTTCACTGCTCTGCCATTCAGCTCATGGTAGATGAGGTGATGTAATATGAATAAATCATCAAAGAAATGAGAGAAGGAGAGCTACTCCTTACACCAGAATTTTAATTAACCAAATGGAAGGGACAATAGAAATATAAAATCATTATTAAGCGAACACCACAGTAATAACTGCTGCAGGGAAAGTCACTAAAGGAAGCTAAAAATTAGTGGGCAAAAACTATGAGAGAACAGGATGTTTCCAAAGTCTCAAAGCCTCCCCCTAAAGATACTTAATTTTGAAGGGGAAGAGGGCTTCCTTACAGTGAAGAAATCTCTCAAACGCCCTCAACCAAGCGATCAAAGTTAACGTCACCACTCACAAGACACGTTGATACCCGTCATGTGACACATTAAGAAGTGCAAGGCGTCCCCTGCGGAATTCTTGTTAAAAATGCTTCACCTCAACCTAATCAAAAGAAAGCATCATACGAATCTAAATTGAAGGAAATTCCTCAAAACTTCTGACTCTTCCAAAGTGTCAAGGTGAATAAAGACAAAGAAGAAAACCGTCCAGACTAGAGGAAACTAAGTAGATATGACAACAAAATTAAGTGGGATGTTGCGCTGGCTCCTGGATCAGAAAAGGATATTAGTGAGAAAATTGGCAAACTAAGAATAAAGTCTATATAGATTAGTTAGTGGTGTTGTATCAACGTTCATTTCCTGGCTTTAATAACCGGAGGAAGCTGGTCCAAGATGGCAGTGAAAGAGGCCATGTAGCTTGGCCCCTCCCATAAACAGCTTCTGTAAAACAAAGGGGGGAGAAAGAGAGACAGAGAGAGAGAGAGAGAGAGAGAGACCAACCACACAGAGAAGATTAAGGAACTGTGGGAGTCCACCAGAAATCTGAGGGAACCCGTTAGGAATGGAGGAGCTGGTGACATCACTGTTTACACGCCCCACCCCCTGCAACAGGATGGCCCAACGGGAGCCCTACCAGGTGCTTTTGCCTGCCTGGCAGTAGCCCACCCCCAGCTGCCCCACCTGGCACTAGCTCCAGCAGGAAACAAGAGTGAGCTGCTGCAGGTGTGCACAGGGCCCCCCACATCTGGAGCTATAATCAGCAGTCCCCACAGGGTGCTGAGGCTCCCTCTCCCCAGGCCACTGCTGCACATACCCCCTGGGATGCCCCACTGGGAGCAAAATCAGAAACACTAGGAGCCCTAGCTCAAGCGTGCTGGGCAGCTCTGCCACCCTTGTGCAGGAACTAGGTGCTGCAGTGTCGTGTCCACAGGGCGGTCTAGCTCTGGCCAGGCTCTCATAGCAGTCAGTGAGAACAGCAGGGAGCACAGCAGAAAGTCTCTCACCACCTCTGATAAGGGGGAGTGGGCCGCTGCACTTCTGGCTTACCAGGCTCCCAGCTCAGACCAGCAGCAGTGCAGCAAGACAACAGGGCCCCCACAGGCCCCACACCAGGCTGCCCCACCTGGATCACAAGCAGGATCAGCAGGGATCCACAGCCCAACCTACAGGGCCACCCCACCTGGCACAGCAGGAAAGCCCCCACACACCAGGCCAAGCAACATTTCTGTTAGTGACCTGAATCAGAGCAGTGGAAAGCACCCAACGGAAACAGAAAAATAAAACTGGGAATTCCTGGGGTCTCTGGCACAACATCTAGGACTCCAACACCTGCATTAAAGGGATTCCAGAAAGAGGAGAGAAAGAGGCAGCAAGTAGATTTGAAGAAATAATGGCTGAAAACTTTCCTAATCTGGGGAAGGAAACAGATATCAAGGTCCAGGAAGGACAGAGAGTTCCAAAGAAACCCACACCAAGTCGTATTGTAATTAAAATGGCAAAACTTAAGGATACAGAGACAATCCTTAAGGCTGCAAGAAGGAAACAAGGAGTCACACATAAGGGAAACCCCATAAGGCTATACCGGCAATTTTTCAGCAGCAACGTTACAGGCCAGAAGAGAGTGACAGGAAATAGTTAAAGGGCTGATGAAAAGGAAACTGCAGTCAAGCGTACTACACCCTACAGGGTTATGATTCAGAATCCAAGGAGAGAGAAAGAGCTTCCCAGACAAGCAAAACATAAAGGAGTTCACCGCGACCAAACTGGCTTTACAAGAAATATTAAGGGGTCTTCTTTACGCAGAAAGGACTATGCAACTTGAAAGAAGAAAATACAGGAAAGAACAAAAGTCACTGGTAAAGGCAGATTATATAATAAACACAGTGAAACCATCACTTAAAGAGCTAAAAGTTTAAAAGACAAAACTAGCAAAATGATCTAAAAGAAATAGGGAATACACAAAACAAAAAGATACAAAACATGACATTAATAACATAGAGTGTGGAGGGGGAGTAAAAATGTATTGCTTTTAGAATGCATATGAACTTACATGTGATCTTAAAATAGACTGCTACAGATGCAGTTACTATAATAACCACACACCAAAAACCTACAAAAAATACACCAAAAATAAAGAGAAAGAAATGTAAACAAAACACTAAAGAAAACCAGCATTACCAAAAGGAAAGAAATTGAGAGAAGTAGAAAAGAACAAAAAACAACAAATACAACCAAAAACAACTAACCAAATGGCAATAAGCAAATACCTATCAGTAACTACTTTAAATGTAAATGGTCCCATCAAAAGACATGGCAGCACGGCAGAGTGGATGAAAGAAACACTCATCTGCGTACTGCCTGTGAGAGAGTCGCTTCACATCAGAAGGCACACTGAGTGTGAAGGGATGAAAAAGATTCCCCATGACAGAAAGGAAAGGAAAGAAAGGAAAGCAAGCTGGGGGAGCAATACTCTATCAGAAAAAAATAGACTCTGAAACAAAGAATCTAAAAAGAGAGAAAGGATACTACATAATGACAAAGGGGTCTAAGAAGAGTATACAGCAATTGTAAATATTTACATACACAACTTAGGAGCACGCAAGTACCTAAAACAAATACTAATGAACATAAAGCCAGAAATTAACAGTAATAAAATAATAGCTGGAGACTTTAATACACCACTTACCTTAATGGATAGATTGTCCAGACACAAAATTGGAAGGGAATAATGGTCTTAACTGTCACATTAGACTACAGTGACTTAACAGACATTTTCTGAACATTTCATCCCCAAACTGCAGAATACACATTTTTCTCCAGTGCACGTAAAACATTTTCCAGGACAGACCACATATTAGGCCACAACACAAGCCTCAATAAATTCAAGAAGACCGAAATCACATCAAGCATCTTTTCTGACGAAAATGGTGTAACGCCAGAAATCAAATACAGAAAGAAAAACTGAGTAAAACACAAATACACGGAGATTGAATAACATGCTAATAAACAGTCAATGCGTCAAAGAGAAAATCAAACAGGAAATCAAAAACTACTTGGAGACAAAATGAAAATGCAGCTTTCTAAAATTTATAGAATATAGCAAAAGCAATTTTAAAAGGGAAGTTCACAGCTATACAGGAAAATTCCCAAATAAGTAGTCTACCTTCGCAGCTAAAGGAACTAGAAGGAGAAAACAAAGAAAACTCAAAGTATATAAAAGGAATAACATAAATCAGAGCAGAAATAAATGAAACACAGACCAAAAAAATATAGAAAAGACCAATGAAACTTGGAGCTAGTTCTTTGAAAGGGTAAATAAAATTGACAAATCTCTAGCCTGACTTATTAAGAAAAAAAGAAAGCCCAAATAAAATCAGCAATGAAAGAGAATGCCAACAGATAACTCAGAAATACAAAGGATTACTAAAGAATACTATGAACAATTATTTGTGAACAAATTGTGCAATCTGGAAGACATGGATAAATTTCCAGAAACACACAAACTTCCAAGACTACACCAGGAAGAACAGAAAACAGGAACAGACCAACTACTAGCAATAAAATTGAAGTTGTAATTTAAAAACAAACCTCCCAACAAACAAAAGCCCAGGACCAGACAGCCTCACAGGTAAATTCCACCAAACATTTAAAGAATAATTAATACCTATCCATCCCGAACTATTCAAAAAATTAAAGAGGAAGAACTGCTTCCAAATCCATTCTATGAGGCAGCTTTACCATGATACCAAAATCAGACAAAGACCCTACAAAAAAGAGAATTACAGATGAATAGCCCTGATGAACATAAATGCAAAAATTCTCAATAATACCAGGAAACAAATTCAAAAAACCATTTAAAGGACTGTACACCATGATGAAGCGGAATTTATACCAGGGATGAAAGCATGGTTCACCACCCCCCAAACAATTGCTGTGATACATCACATCAACGAAACCAAGAATAAAAATCACATGCTCATCTCCATAGATGCAGGAAAAGTATGACAAAATTCAACATGATAAATACTCTCAACAAAATAGGTACAAAAGGAACATGATAAAGGCTATGTATAAGCCCACAGCTAAAATTATACTAAATGGTGAAAAGATGAAGGCTTTTCCTCTAAGATAAAGAAAAAGACAAGGATGCTCACTCTCACCATATTATTCAATATAGTATTGAAAGTGCCAGCCACCATCATCAGAAAAGATAAAGGAATAAAATGCATCCAAATTGTAAAGGAAGATGTAAAACTGTCACTATTTGCAGATAATGTGATATTATATACAGAAAACCATAAAGAATCCACCAGAAAACTATTTAATAGAGCAAATGAATTCAGTATAGTAGAATACAAAATTAATTTATACAAATCTACTGCATTCCTATACACTAATAACAATCAAAAGAAAAATTAAGGAAAATCATTTATAGTTGCATCAAAAATAAAATATCAATGAATAAATTTAACCAAGATGAAAGACCTATACTCTGAAAACTACAAGACACTGAAGACAGAAACTGAAGATGAAACAAATAAATGGAAAGATATGCTATACTCATGGATTGGAAGGCTTAATATCACTAAAATGACTGCACTACCCAAAGCAATTACAGAGTCAGTGCAACCCCTATTAGAATACCCAATGACATTCTTCTCAGAAATAGAGTAACACTAAGAGGTATTGGCATAAGAACCAACACATAGATGAATGGAACAAAAGAGAGTGTCCAGAAATAAACCCTCACTTATGTGGTCTATCTCCAAGAAACAGGGCAAGAATCTACAATGGAGAGTCTTCAACAAGTTGTGTTGGCAATACTGGACTACTCTACTACACCATATGCAAGAATAAAACTCAAAATGGATTAAGGACTTAAATGTTAAGACCTAAAACCATAAACCTCCCAGAAGAAAAGATAGGTAGATATCAAGCTTAGTGATATATTTTTGGATATGTCTCCTCAAGCAAGGGAAAGTAAAGCAAATATAAACAAATGGGACTTCATCAAACTAAAAAGCTTCTGCACAGCAAAGGAAACCAACAAAACAAAAAGACAAACCACTCACTGAAGGAGAGAATGTATTCACAAATAATATCTCCTATAAGAGGTTGATATCCAAAACATATAAGGAACTCATACAACTCACTAACAAAAATTTTAAAATTGTCCAATCAAAACATCTCCTATAAGAGGTTGATATCCAAAACATATAAGGAACTCATACAACTCACTAACAAAAATTTTAAAATTGTCCAATCAAAACATGGGCAGAGAACCTGAAGAGACATTTCTCCAACGAAGACATACAGATGGCCAGACATATGAAAAAATGCTCAACATCACTAATCATCAGGGAAATGCAGAAGAAAATCACAATGAGCTATCACCTCCCACCAGTGAGAATGGGTATTATCAGAAGGTCAACACAACAAGTATTGGCAAGGATGCGGAGAAAAAGGAAACCTCTGTGCACTGCTGGTGGGACCGGAAATTGGAGCAGCCACTATGGAAAACAGTAAGGAAAAAACTAAAATAGAACTAACATACAACCCAGCAATTCCACTTCTGGTTATTTATCCTAAAAAAAAGAAAAACATTAATTTGAAAAGATGTGTCCTATTGTGTCCACTGCATTATTTACAATAGCCAATATATGGAAGTAACTGAGGTGTCCAACGATAGATGAACGGATAATGAAGAGGAAACAATGGAATCCACAATGGAATACTACCCATGAATAAAAAAGGATGAAATCCTGCTACTTGCAACAAAATTGATGGACCTAGAGAGTATTGTGCTAAGTAAAACAAGGCAGACAGATAAAGACAAATGCCACCTATGATTTCACTTATATGTGGAATTTTAAAACAGTCAAAACAGAACAAAAACAGAAACAAAGAACAAACTGAAGGCTGCCAGAGGGGTGGGAGGTGGAGAGACGGGTGGAAAAGGTGAAGGGGAATACAGTCAGTAACAGTGTGATAAATTTGCATGGTGACAGCTGGTTACTGGACCGTTGGTTAGCACTTTGTAAGATATATAAAAGTCGAATCATTGTGTTGTACATCTGAACCTAATGTAACATTTTATGCCAACTATAGTAAAAAAATAATTGCTTTGAAAATAAGTTTTACCTACTTTAACCAGCTTTGCTTTTTCTTCAATCAAAATGTAATTCACCCAAATCTTTACACCTAGGCATAAGCTCCACCCCAAGTTGCTCAATGCAATTTACACAGCTGTCCAGAATTTCTAGCTCTACCATCCTCTAACCCTGAATGGGCCAACATGACGATAAATATCTTCCACAGAATTTACAAGGCAGCTTATTCCCACAGAACACCAGTAATCTGGTCCCTGGTATCATTCTAAGCAATCCCATTAGTTAGTTCAGTGTTGAGGTTATCTTTCTATTTGTAGTTATAATAATAATGGTAACAATAACTTCTAGCTACTTTATTATTTTTAAGCTCCACAAAAATTCCATGAGAAAGTCTTATCTTTACTTATAGTTGAGGAAAGAAGGGCTCAAAGATGGTATGCAACTTCCCTGAAGACACTGGCAAGTAAGGGTGGGCCTGAGTGTGAACCCTCAGGCCACTGTAACTGCCAAAACCCACTCTGCCCACTCTACCAAACTCAAATTCCCTTTCATAAGTTTCCATTACTAATGCTTGGGGAGACATTTTCTAATGTGAAATCTTAGTAACACATTATACACAAGGTGTGTCCAGAAAGTATCCAGCCATGCGATATGAAAAATAGAGGCATTTATTGAAGAAGATACAAGATACACTGTATATAGGACAATGATGCCTCAGTCCCCTTCAGAGTAGGCACCTTGAAACCTCACACAGTTCTCCCAGCATCTCTTCCACTGTTCAAAACACTCTGCAAAATCCTTTGTTTGAATCAACATCAGCTGCCCCATCATATTTTTCTAAATTTCATTGACAGTCTGAAATCTCTTTCCTTTAAAAGTGATTTTACTTTTGGGAAAAGCCAGAAATCACAGGGTGCTGAATATGGACTGTAGCAGGGCTGAGTCACCTGGGTGATTTGATGTTTCAACAAAAAACTGTAGGAGATACGATGCACGAGCCGGTGCGTTGTCGTGATGAAGCTGCAAATCACCAGGTGCCCATAGCTGTGGCCATTTTCATCGTATTGCAGCTCTCAACCAACAAATAACATTGAGGTGGTACTCCTCGTTAACTGTTTGGGCTGGAGGGGCATGCTCACGATGGACAACACCTTCCCAGTCAAAAAACACAGTTAACATGGTCTTGACCTTGCTGCGATTTTGCTGTCCTTTATGCCAACCTTCTTCAGGCATGAAGAACCAGGTGACTTCCATTGGGACAACTGGGCCTTGTTTCCAGATCACAGCCGTAGACCCACGATTCATCTCCAGTTATGACCTCCTTGAGGAAATCCGGTTCGCTGGCAGCAGTTTGAACTATGTCATTAGCAACTATAGCACAATGTTCCTTCTGCTCTGGTAGCAGAAGCTACAGAATGAATTTTGTCACCACATGTTTCATGCCAAAATCCTGTGTCAAAATCTTGGACACCACAGATTTTGGAGTCCCCAGATCAGCTAATTCTCATACTGTCAGTTGCTGATCTTTGTTGATTGCAGCCCATACACATTCAACATTCTCAGGTGTTCTGCCTGTTACAGGTCTTCCAGAATGTGAATCGCTTTCAATAGGTTCTCAGCCATCTTTGAAGCTTTGTGCCACACTTTTATCTGCTCTGTATTCACTGTATCATCCCTAAAAACCTTGTGAATCATCTCAACAGTTTCTGTAGAGGAATGCTCAAGCCTAACGCAAAATTTGATGCAGATTCGTTGCTCTACTCGCTCAGTCATTTTCAATGTGACAACCACACAGTACACATGTTCACTCAAAAGCACCTACTGCCCCCACTGACTAGTACAGTGAAGTCATCATTGTTCACGCATGTGCATTCCAGTCCACCTTCCTTGGCTGCCAGGTTATATCAATGTTACGCAAACCATTCTGATTATATTAACAATGACTATTTTTTCTGGACAGACCTTCCTACACTCCAAATACTATGTAAAATAAGCACTGAAATTATTAAAGACAAAAACAAAACCCATTACCAAAAGTAGTCATGGAGCGTTAAACTGAAATATACAAAAGTTAGCAGAAAAAAAAAAAAACAAGGAAAACCAGAAACAAAGTAAAATGTATATCAACTATATAAGGGATCCCTTGGGCATCTGATTTAAATAGACTTATACAGGGTCCAGCACAAATAATACCCCCTTTTTATTACAAAATCATAAGCATGTAATTTTGCAACATAACAATATCACACTCAAGCACACCATATGACATTTTAGGTGAAAATGTCCAAGTTAAAACTGTAAATTATTACACCCATATTATTACCCTACCAACCACACTCAATCAGGTGTTACTTCTGCCAGACTCTATTTTAACCATCACTGATTTCATTTCAAAATAATTACTTCGATTAGTTCTTTTACATGTGATAGTATCCAGTTGTGTTTTTCTTATATAATAGTAGAATAATAAAATTTTAAATCAACATATATCCCAGCTAGGTGAATAAAATTGTTCAAAAATATTTTAAAATATATTTTAAATTGCTTCAGTATACAAAATTCAATAAAAAATTATTATGATATAAATATGTAGTGATACTTACAAGTAATAATAACCAAGATGGACCTTATCAGAAATTCACAGATTTGCTTCCATTTAGCCTGAACTTTGGATGTGATCACAGGGATAATGATTTCTGCTGGGACGTAAAACTGAATGGAATACGTCACAAAGATGCCAAAGGAATATAGAATTTTCACTGATCGATATAACCTGCGTAAAAATTTCAAAATGTAGACATTTCTCTTTTTCCAGCTCTACTGAGGTACAAGTTAAAAATAAAACTATAATATATTTAAAGTTTACAATGTAATCATTTAAGATGCATGATACCATGCAATATTTGTCTTTCTCTGTCTGGCTCATTTCACTCAGCACAATGCCTTTACTTTGTTATCTTAATATGAATCTAGCCTTCTTCCTTTTTATTTTTATTGTTATTTAAGATAGACAACAAATCCAACAAAAGCTAAGGCCAGTATATTACTAATTAAATGCTTATTTACTTAAAAAAGCCAGCTGATTTCTAAATCTCTAGACAACAGAGGGACAATTCATTTTGATAAGCCTAGAAAGCAGAGGCATGCAACGATTTGTGAAATACTGTTGGAAAGATTTCATTTTAGGCCCAGCCAATGTTCTGAAGGTTAGGCTGAGCCCCATAAAGAGTTAGTTTTTTTCAACTTTCTTTTTAAAACCTGAGCATACTGTATATCTTTGATATCTCACTCATTTATAAAGAAAAACTTCACATGGAACTCTGAGTTACACAGTTCTCCTTGCTTAAAAAAAGTTGGTAGGTACGGCACTGGTTGCAGAAATGTGGTCATTCCCAAGTCTTCAAAGTGGGCATCTAAATGGTTTCAACTCGCAAACTTCCCTAGATTGTACAGGAATTGAACCTGTTTTAAAGTTGCATTAATAAGGGAAACAAACTTGGGGTAGGTGGTTTTGTCCAAGTAAACTTATCTTTTTTTGATGCCCAGTGCTTCAAAAAAGTGCAGCAATTTTCAGTTTTATAAATATCTTTAGACTTCTATATTGTAGAAAGGGTGTGGTCAAAACTCAGTACGCATGTCTTAATTAAAGACTTTGGACACATTATAAAAATACCCTATACACTGCTTCCATCTAGCAGAATACAGTTCTAATATCAAAGAGAATACGAAGACACCACATTGTTTAATTTATTTATAATGCATCCTGTGTTCTGAAGGGATCGGGGTACGTACAATATGAAAGCTGCCCAGTACAACAGTGGGGGACATAGTGACAGGTCATGTCATTTCATCAGGAACCCAGCAAGGGTAAGTGTTAAACTTTTTGTTAAAGTATCCATATTAAAAGAATCCATGTTTTACTTTTCTACTTTACTCAGTTTCAGAATGTCCTATAATTTTAAATCATTTTTCAAAATCTCACAAAGAGCTGTAAAATCAGAGGTGCTTTTATAACCTCCTCTGAAGGTTATAAAAAATATTCTAGACTATACAAGTAAAGAAATCAGTAAAAAATTCATATGTTTAAACTATAAATCCAAGAATTTACCTTTACCATCCAACACTGGCAAACTTATTGTCTATAAAATACGCAAACCACGATTCAGGAACTTGTATCTACCTACCACACATCCTGAGGAAGATTCAGAGTTATGCTGCCTTTGATTGCGTCCTGGAAACACATGTACCCCAGGGTAGCCAACGTTACGTACAGAGTTGTCACAATCCCCATGCCAATATTCAGGGCTTGGGGAAAGCGTTTTGATTCTTTCATTTGATTTTCAAGTGGAAGGACCTAAGAAAATGCAAATAATACAAACAATTTAAAACAATCTAGTATCTTATATATGCACAAATTAATCTTTCTATAGTTTATAAGCAAATATTTTTCTTTTTACACACTTTTAACTATTGAGTACTTCTCTATGTGTTATACACATATTTTTTATTCTACAGATTTTTTAATTCTTAAAAAAATGAAAATCAGCTCTTAGTAAGCAAACCTGTGTTTTTTAAAATTAATTTGAACACTTTCCCTTGTTGTTAACATTTTACACAACCAAAGCACATTTGTTACAATTAATAACCAACACTGGTGCATTACTATTAAACTCCTAACGCTGCCTGGATTTCACCAGTTTTTCCACTAATTCCTTTCTCCCATCAGGAATTCCACGGTGCATTTTGTCGCTGTCTCCTTCGTCTCCTCCGGTCTCCGAGAGCTCCTCCATCTTTACTTCCTCCTCAACACCTTGATGGTTCTGAGGTCCTGGCTGGGTATGTAGCATCATGTCCCTCTATTTGGGTTTATCTGATGTTTTCCTCATGGCTACGCCAGGATTATAGGTTTTAGAAAAGGATACCACAGAAGAGAAGGGCCCTGCTCCTCACGCCTGTAATCAATGCGATTTATCACAAGTGATGTTAATTCCAATGACCTGGACGAGGCAGTGTTGGCCAGGTTTCTCTGCTTTTGAAGTTCTTTTCTTCCCCTCATCCTACTCTGTTCTTTGGAAGTCAGCCCACACTCTGGTGACATGAAGGGATTAAACTACACCTCCCAGAGGGGAGATTTACACAAATTATTTAGAAATCCCCCTTTCTGGATTAAATTATATACTTCTTTAATCATTTATTCACATTAGTATGGATTCAGTTTTTTACTCATACCTTGAGTAAAAGCCAAAACCCTGCTATTGACTTCGTTACTCAGACTGTTCCAGCTTTGCTCATTCTGTCAGGTTGGTTCCTGCGTCCCTCTGACCTGACTCCATTCTTTTATTTTTTTAGCACTTCCATACTTTCTGGCACTACAAAATGCTCCAGACTCATCTTGAATTTCCTTACTTCAGCATAGAATCAGCCATTTCTCCAGAGAACTTTGGTTCTTTTGTTGGCAATGGCATTTAGAAATCAAGATCTGGGTGCTCAGTGTGCTTGTTGCTATCGGGGTATCCCTGCCTCTAGGGCCTCTCGGCAGACAGCGCTAGAAAACAAATGTATGTACAGTACTCATGTATACACAGCTCTGTAACTGTTTCTGTATCTGTCCGCCTGTATCTATTGTCTGTTCGTGAGATAAATAAACTATTTTCATTATGTAAAAAAAATAAAGGAAAAGAAAAAAGACTAACTGAAAAGTTAGGCAAACCTTCAGAGATTTTGGCTATATGATCTGACCATACTGTAAAACACACTAGTAATAACTCTAATTTTTATTTCCACTTTTCAGGTAAGTCAGAACCATGTGTAGTATTAACTGGTTTATAAAAAGAGAGAACAGAGAACAAGCTGGATGCTCTGGGGATAATCTAGACCTGAAATAAGGGGCCATGACCAAGAATGGTGCCAGTGAAGGGGAAAGGGGAGGAAATTAACACTTACATGGGCTCCCACTGTGTCCAGCAGCATTGCTGCTGCTTTACATACAATCTCATTTACGGAACATATTGGGGAAACAGGACAGAAGAATCAACACGCCTTAATTATTGACTGGAATGGGAAAACCAGTGACAGAGTGAAAAGAATTACTCCAATGTTTCAACCTTAAGCAAGTGAAAAACTGAAAGTAGAGAAGTGAGGAAGTAAAGCTGGTTTTGCATAAGAAAGTACGCATCAGACTCTGGAGCTGTTGAATTTGAGATGTCAGAGAAACAACACTAAACTGGAAATGTCCAGCCATTCACTAAAGCTTAGTAGGTAAAGACAGAAATGAACATCTAAATGAAATATGTGTGTAACCGTGATAAACAGAGCTGTAAGAACTTGTGAGAATTCTCTAACAGGGAATTCAGAGTAAAAGGGTATAAAATTGTTTCTTAGATATATTTTGTTGTGATTCATATAAGTAGATGTTTATAAGTGGTTTTGCTCTCATAACAAACGGGACTATGAAACAAGCTATGCAGTAGACAGCAATATCTTATTTTCCAAAAATCTACACATTCCAGGCTTTAAAATAACTGGAAGCATCTTGAATGAAAATATAGTTAAACCTCGGTTCGTGACCATCTTGGTTCTTAAACAATTCAGGTTCTCAACCAAGTTGTCATAGAAAAAATATCTCGGTTGTCTAACAAAAACTTCAGGTCTCGATTCTCTACCTGGCAACCCCTTCCTGCTGACATCTGTATGATCAGTCACTCATCTCTCCGGAGACAAACAAAGGAGATTCGGTTTCCAAACAAACTGCTTCTCGAACAGTTTTCCAGAACAAATTAATAATGTTCCACAATATTTTAAGACCTTAAAATCCTCAGGATGCTGTATCTCTTGGTATTAGCATAACACTATTTTTCAAAACAAATGATATGCACAAATCTAAAGGGAGAATATATATTTGACTCTTCTTATGAAATAGTAACATCATAACACTTTTAATTCACTTCAAATCATCTAGTCTATACAACATGAAGTTTGGGATTTGTCTGGCTATTACCTGCCTTGGCAGAGCAGATGGAACACAGATAAAACAGTGGCTGTGGTTTTTGAAGCTAGGTGATGCTTACACAAAAGTTCATCAAAATATTTTATAAATTTTGTGTTTTGAAATTTTCCACAATAAAATGTTAAAAATCATCTCATCTAATGTCCGTACGTTACGTATTAAGATAAAGAGAATTAGAGAGTTTAAGTGATATATCTCAACTAAACCTGGTTAGTGGAAGAACTGAACTACACTTCAGGTCTCTCATACCAAAATGCAAACCATACTCTAGAAATAAAGTTAACAGAAACAAAAAAGAAAAACATACATTTTTAATGTAGCTTAATTACATAAATCTTTGTTTTGACTTAAGATTTTAAAATATAATAAAAGCTAAATCCTTACCACTCCTATGCCTTCAAAAGCAAACACAGCAGTACCAAAAAAAAGTGGGTACTTTTTCCAACCAGCCACTACAGGAAGGTTGTGGGGATCTGGCATATTCTGGAGAAAAAAAGAAAAAAATAAGGCAAGTTACGTCTGAATTTTAAAGAATTTTAAAGAATTTTAAATGAAAAAGCAAAATCATACACTTTCAAGCTTCACAACAGCAAGTACATATAAAAAGAAGTAATTCTTTCAACAAACACTTTAAGCATCCTATGTTAAATGTAGCCAAGCTGTTAGGATTTCATGGCCAAAAGCAGTTGGTTTCCTCATGCCCACACATTCCATCTGAGCTAAATGATCCTCATTACCTGTTTCCACCTGCAAGTCCCAGGCTGTTCACACTGGGTATGGCTCCTGCCACAACAGGAAATACATAAGCATATCAAGGGCTGAGATGAGGGCCATTTAACCAGTTATTAACCTCGGTGGATAGTGTTCAACAAATTCATTCTCCACACTATATTTTCATTGCTTTCAGGCCCTGTGATTCCTGGTTCCTGACTTTAGACTTTCTGCCTCACAACTCTGTGCTGCTCCCTAGCACAGGACTCCCCATTTTCAGTGTTTCAGTTTTTGACCTGACAGTTGGCGTTTAACCTTATCACTTGTGCATATGCCCTGAGTCTGGCTTCGATTACTCGGGCCTGACTCATAGCCTTGTTCCAACTCTTGCTGTCTGGAAACTCACATGAACTGCACATCTTGTGCAAGATCTCTGGCTCCACAATGACCACTTCTTCCAGCTACTCCAAGTGTGGTCCCTACTCTCCTCATCATCCTGTGTTCTCTGCCTTATCTGATTGAAAGTGGAATTCAAGGCCAAGATAAGAGGATGAACTAAGAACCTAATGTTAAAGCACACAGATAATTTGGGAAAGACAGGTCTAGAACACTGGAAACTTAGGTAGATGTGTGTGATTAATGATGACACATGACTAAAAACATAAGCTAGGGTCAGAATAAAAAGGGTATTAGAGTGTTTGGATCATGTGATAACACTAAACTGTTGAAATTCAAGGCTCACACCATTTTCTCCATTTAAGGAACCTCTTCATTTGCTCCACTTATTCTTATTTCTGCAGCCAATGGACCATGAACTCCGGAAAGCCTTGAGATATTCCTACCTGTCCCTGTCCACTCTCACTTGATATAAGAAAGAATCTACAAGTCGTGGAATTCAGAGATGGGGAAAGAAATGAAACACACATCCGTCCTAAGAGTCTGTAATGAATAGTTATTTGGAGATTTTAGAACAACTACTTCAGCAGCAATATATAAGATGCACTGGGTCAGGGAAGATTAGAACAGGGAGTCTCAACCTGTTTTGAGCCACCGGCCCCTCTGCAAGACGAAAGCTTTACAGCTGCTCAGTAGAAAGCACATATATACACAAAGAAACACTAAATCTTGCACCTTATTTTAAGGAGTTTTCAGTTCCCCTGAATCCCATCCACAGATTCCTTTAAGGAAAGTAGGCTGAGAATGCCCAGGCTATAAACAACGAAACTGGCTGAGGTTATTACATACTTCACGTAAAGAGGTTACGATCTAGCACAGTGTCAGGGGACCACAGTGGTGGCACCAAATAAAGGTCCAAAAGTGAAAAAAACAAAAAAAATTACATCTATACCCCCATCTTCTGTGACTGGTTCAAATCATAGCAGAATAAAGAACACACTGGTAAGTTCGTTTCACGTTAGGCAGTGTGTACCACGGCAGGACCCTAAATCCCACAACAGCTCTAACGGGGCCGACGCTGCTGTCTTCCGTAGCAGTGCCACAGAACCCAGAAGCATGTTCACCAAGATTCATCAACAGATCTGACTCCAAGGCCTGCACTGTAAACCTCTACGTCATTTGCTTTCGCAATAAGCAGTGCCCTCCCAAAGGAAAGTGAAGTGTACTAATTATCTGCTCTGTGCCACCTATGAAGTAGGGGGTCTTCCCATGTCATTACGTTTACCTCCCAAGGAAACAAAGAATTTACTTATTAAGAAACACAGGACAGTAAAAACTTGTTATACTTACCCTAATGACGTACTGATAAATTATCACAAGGCTGACAGCCATGGAAATGTTAGCAAGGAATGAGAGCACAAAGAGATTCTTCAGCTCACGAATGAAGACCAAGAGAATTATAAATGGAAGAAAGCAAAGCATATATATCCTTAGGTCAATACTTCTTCTCTCACATGGGTTTGATGAACTGGTACTATTCAAAACAAACACTTTGCTCTCCAGGAAGCCTTCGTGAACCTACATAGGATTATCAAGAGAATCAGAAAGAGGGAGAGGGGAAATTTCCATCAACTTAAAATCATACAAGTGATATATAAAGAAACTTATGATCTATATACTCAATGATAAAGTCTTTTACAATATTTATATTTTTCAAGATACTCTAGCTTCATATATATACATATATATAAAAAATTTAAGGATAATTAAAATAGGATAACTTTCTTTGCAAAATATCTTCCTTTATCACACTGTGAACAGATAGCTCACTAGAAAATTATGAGGGTAGTTTTACTAATTTATTTTGAAGCTTTGTGACTAACATGACACTTCATGATCCCGGCAAAGTGAGGTAATGAAAGGAGGAAGCATGCTTGTCCAAAATGGCCACTGGTACACACTTCAAGTTATTTTTTCAGAGTAGAAAGCTTTAAATATCTCTTAGAAATGTATAGTAGGCAAAATAAAATTTAGAAACCATAGCTTTAAAATTGTTGTATAAATCACTTATACATTATCATCATATCAGTAAGTATTTATTAAGAATCCAATAAATTCATGCATGGTCATACGTTAGACAGTAGATAAAATTTTGCTAGAGCAAAAAACTTCTATAAATCAACTTTTCTTTAAAATTTATTCAGCTACTTCTATGAACCAATACAGTTTTCAAAATAGATACAATGATTTATAAGATCCATATATGAAAAACTATCTCAGATTCAATTAACCACATACCCAGTTTACTAAAATAGAAATGAAATGACAGAGAACTTTAAAAACAATCTCAAAAACTCACAACACAAGCAGATCACTCCACAATTTAAACACCAGTGGAAACCCATGTGCCCCTAACACTGTACTGTCCTTTGAACACAGTGACATCGTCAAGTCTCTGGACACATAAATTCTTAAGAACTAGACCCTAGAGTAATAACGGCAAGTATCTTTTTAGTACTTTCTATGTGCTTGTACAACATCTCATTCAAATCTCAAATGGGTGGTAGTATTAATTTCAATTTATAATTGAGAAAACTGAGGTTTAAGGGGTGTAAAGAAAATTTACATAATATCAAGCCAGTAAGTGCTGCTTCTAGAATTCAAACCTCGGCTTGAGACTCCAGAATCTAACCTGCAACCACTACAAGTTAACCTGACCAAAAAACTGCCACCCTGAAGCGGGGCAGGGGGCTGCTCAAGTAACCACCTGGCCTTCACTCCAACATCTCAGAATATGTCAGTGTGAACAGGCCAACAAATCAGAAGTTTAGAATGAAATTCTCATATGGTCAAAAATTCAAGTGCCTCCTTTAATTACATTTAAAATCCATGATACACAACATTTAGAGCAACTGAAAATGCACACCTCATCTTCAACTGCAGGAAATATATCTACTAGTTTCAAGTTATATAAGCAATTCATTACTAATACTGGACTAACAAACTCTCTGGTTGCACCATTTAAGAAATGCATAACTCACATTTATCTTGTAACCAGCCATCAAAACTTTATATAATATAATTTTCTATAATTTGAAATAGAAGCTGAATTGGTAATTCACATTACTTGGCTCTTGAGAAGATATTTTATTTGTTGACTCAATTTTCTCAGTAACCTAATTATTTGGAGCCAAATACTTCTGCATTAAAGATGTAACTACCATAATTGGATTAGATACTGATCCCTATTAAGATCTAACAAAGACAGCTGGCTAGCAAGAGAAAAGCAGTTATAGTTATAAAAAAGGCTGTTTGAATTATTAAGTGCTTGGGAATCTGAAATTAATTCTATCACAAATATTTCATAATAATTTTGTATTCTTTGGCAGAACAACGGTTATAAAAAATTTTCAGGATTAAATAATAAAATAAAAATGTAGATACATACCCAGAGCAAGATTCAGGTAAACATTTGAGTCCTTTGGTGCCCTCTAGAGACAGAGATTGGCTATCTAATAGGACTTCCTATGATCTCACATGTTTACCAAAATGCAAAACACTGAAATAAATGTTATAAAATAAAATTACTAAATTCAGTTTTTTTCCACTTAGAGCTCAAAGTTACTAAACACCACTACTTATTAACTTTTCAAGTTATTTGGTAATTTAATGGTTAAAATTCCAAAAACAGATATGTGTTTCGGCAAAGCTACAATAAGAATCAAAGTCATAGTACCCTACATTTGTATGCTGCTTCACATTTGACGGTGTTTCACAAACCCTTTGTGAGCTGAGCCTTATAATAAGTTTATGAGGAACAAGGGAGATTCTGTTACTATTCCCATTTTACAAACAAGGAAACTGAGGCTTGAGCAGAGATAATGGTCTTGCCCAATGTGTGAGTTAAAACTGAGAGAGCCAGGATTTGAATTCAGATCTTTGACTCTACAAGCCCATACCAAGTCTTTGGTATTGCTACATTTTTTCCTAATGTAATATCCCTTCCCCACTCTTCAGGCCCATATGTACTACTTTCTCTGTCTGAAATTTTCTCAACTATCTTAGAGTAAGAACAGAGAGGAGCTGTAACCACAATGGGCTAAGTCATCGAAGCACTATAGCTCTGTCGATTGTCCGCTGTGGCTTAATGAGACCAAAAACAGCCATATGCCAACTACAGAGCAGGAGGATCACACAACTGTACAACAACAAAACCCTTAATTTTTTATTTTAATAAAATGCCACACCTTCAATTTTGTGTCGATTAAGGCAGTAGTAATCTTGCAGTTTTTACCTATACTAGCAGTAGTGATGGTTAAGGTTTAATCAGCCTGTGTGTCTACTACTGGAGACTGCTATCGAACACAGGAGATGCCTCTGCAGAGTGAGAATCTCTGACAACACAGTTTCAGTGACCATCCATCTGCTCTGCTGAGGTGACAGGTTCGTTGTTCCTTTCAACTTTTCTCAAGTCTCAGTGAATGTCTTCTTTCCCTGTTGCTCTTTATGCCTCAAAAGGACTTTCATCTTTCTACCTGTAACAGGCATTCTCTTTACGTCCAAGTCACTTTTTCTACCTGGTATTCTAGTACATGTGCAAATGAGTTAAATTCTTCTGCTTAACTTTGGAAACAACTGATAATAATTTATAAGAGAAAGTCACCAATCCTGAGCTTACATTTACTTTATGCACTTCATATACTCTTTATGCCACGCACACATGCACACACACAACTAAGAGCAGACGATACTCTGTCCGACGATGGCCAGCAAACACACTGGGTGGCAGTGTGTCAGAGACCTGGACTTCAGCCCAATCCCCACGACTCGGGTCGCACTGCTCGTGCACTGTCTCAGTTTCCTCATTCGTAAGATGAGCATAGTCCTGACATTACAGAGTGGCTGTAAAGATTAAATGATATATGCCACAGCTTATAAATATAAGATGATAAGGCATCGTTAGCCTTATTTATTATTCATAAATTCAAATCAAGTTTGTCGGTTGCTCTCTCAGGAGATGATAAAGAGACAACAGTCCACCACCGTGTTGCACAGCCCTGGCAAGGCATCGTCTGCACTGCATGTGAACGGCTGGTAAGACGGTAAGTCTTGCCAGTTCTCACTCTTACCCAAGTCAGTAGTTCTAGGAAAGTGCAACTTGTGGAATTAGATAATTGCAAAATTAAAAGCACATCTATAATAAGTAATGCTAATGAAAGAATCAACTCTCTTATTCATGAAAGGGGATTTGACTCAGTGAGACTTCCAACATTGGAAATCTAAGCCAGTGGCTTTAAAGGACACTATGGCCCACAGACCAAACCTGGCCTACTTTTGCAAATACAATCTTATTGGAATACAGTCATATCTATTTGTTTATGCACTGCTGTCTATTGCTGAGTTGAGACAGAGGCCACATGGCCTACAACACTGAAAATACTTATTATCTGGCCTTTTACAGAAAAAGTTTGCCATTTCTTATCTAAATATAAAATGAAGCATTCTTTATACTTAGAAAAGTGAGTCAAATATAAGACTTACATGTATACATATGGGTTCTTTAGAAAACATTCACATCATAATTTTACATTAAAATACCTACTAGACAAGTACTATATATTATTACTATGTATAATGCCTACCATTGCACCATGCACATGTGAATAATTAACCGGTGTTACTAATTAAAATAACTAAAGAGCAAGGTGTAATGTAGGAATAATAAAGGCAAGCTACCAGTGAAAGCACATAAAGAAATGTGCTTTGGCCTTGTTTTGATAGGGGAGCTTTTTTATTTCAGTGCTTTGCATATTTGTTCAAATTGACAGTCTCTGCTAAGACCATGACCACTTCCTCTCAAGGCAAACAATTCAACATGGGGAGAATTACAGAACACTGTACATTTCTAGATGTAGCATCTTTTTAAAAAGCAATAATTATTGGATTTTAGTACTGTCCACTTTCGTACTTGACTTTTTAGGCTGCTGGCTAAAGCTTTACGTATGTCTTTATAAAACATCAATGTAAAAAGTATGCTCCCAAATATCTGTATCTAAATTTTGAATAGCTAAGAATCAGGAAATTATGTCTTGGTCTGATCTGAAAGAACAAGCATTATTGATATAATGACAAGAAAAATAAGATCAACAATAATAACAGAAATCCAACTTGCAAAAAGGAAAATCTACAAAGGAACATGATTAAGGGAAGAAATACATCTGCATATTTATTTCTAACGATGGCTTACTCAGAGGAAATACGATGTCATGACTATGGCATTGGAAGAAAATGACTTTGGTAACAGGAGAAAAATACTTACTTGTTTCACATTTTCAGCTAAGAAGACAATATAAACACTACAGAAGCCCAGCTGTGTTATCACCAGAAAAAAGTCAACCACACTCCTGAAAAGAGATGCCCTCAAATGAGTATTAATAAGAGCTGCTGAAATGTCAATCTGTATTTTCTCTAACTACTTTAAAACATTTTATAGTAATGTACATTCTTTCCACTTCCTTAAAATAAGAAACAGACTTAAAATATTTATTTTCTACAAAAATCATACACTTATGATCAGTATGTCAGTACAGTTATGATTGAGCAAAATAATGTTCCATTAAGTTAGAAGGCCAAAATTTTCCCATTGCTTATTTCTGAAATTCAACAGTTTGAGTATCTGCTTATGAAATGATTTAATAAGAACATTTCTTCTATTAGATTAAGTGCATGTCTCCTACTTCTCAAGATCTTTTCCAGGTCAACCCAGTGTATTTCCCAGTCCTCCCAGCTTCATGTCATTTGCAAATATGATGAGCATACTCTCTACGACCAAATCACTAATAAGAATATGGAATTGGGGGTAAGAGGGGCATGGCTCTAAATCATACCATCAGAGACCTCTTTAGCTCTGTCTTTTTTTTTTTTTAATGACATACTATAGATAGTTCCAGGTATATAAAATAGTGTATGGGAATGGGGAAGGGGTATTACAGGTCAAATAAGCATTATTTGGGCATGGCAGTTCATCAAGTTACAAATTTGCCTGCGTGTCAACAGACAGCCCATACTTCTCAGTTTTGTTCTGGGAACAATGGGTGACTATAAAGCACGCACCTATTCATTCACTATAGCCTCTTGTTTGACCATCAATGTCAAGCTGTCAAATAATCTGCTCCACAAATCTACAGACCTTCCTTCTTCCATTTGGAACTAGAGGAGCCCTTGCCTGTATCTTCATTCCTCCCGTATCTCTACAGTTCTCCATGGTTCCTTGGGCATCTGACTTGTAAGTGACTTGGTGCCCTGAAATTAATACAAGTTTCTTCTCTCTGATGAATTACATTTAAGTACTCCCTACGCATTTCTTTATGCACCCTGGACTTCGGTATCCCAGCAATAATCATTCCAGCTCCTGCCATGTGAAAACCATTTTTCTTGATAGAAAAACAGACAAGGCTGCCTCTAGACTGGAGCAGAAGGAAGATGAAGATACAGTTCTGGGAGCAAAGCCCAGGACATGAGACTTTTCTTCCTTTTCCTACTTGGCATACCAAGAACTCTGAGAAGCTCATAAACAAATCTAAACTCCTGGAAATCCTAGATAGGCCATATTTAACCATAAACTATTCTATTAACACTGGTCTTTTTCTCCTTTTAATTTTCACTGTACATATCATTTGTACCATAGTCAGCATTTGTTGATTGCCTGTGCTTATTTTTCCAGGCCTGTATTCACCTGACTTTGATTAGCCTTGCCTACCAGTGACAAAGTTAAATTTAAACAATGAGAGCATGCTGAAATACATGCTTCAGATGTCTTATAAGCATGCAGCTAAACAGCATAATTTTATTTGAATATTTTAACTTTTTTCTTATTCTTTTCCTTTACTTAAAAAATCATTGGACATGCTTATACCACAGGTCAGCCCAGTGCTTTATAAATACCATTTTATTTAAACTACTATAGTAAGCCTGTGAAGCAAGTATTATTATGAACTCATCTGATAATGAGGTAACTAAAACAAAATGATAATTTGACCCAGGCCACAAAACTGAAAAATGGTGGAGTTGTGATCTGAACCCAAGTTTGTCTAACTCTAAAGATCACATTTATTCCCCAAACTTTATCATACTTCTATTTAGTATCCTGTCAGATTATATTACTTAAAATTAAAGTAATTTCAATAACCAGATATTAATAATACAGCAAGGCCTTACCGTCCCCATGCTGCTTGCTTCTGAAGACAACTCCAAGGACTTACTTCCATAGCAAAACTCACAGTGTCACTATAACCTAATGTTGACTTTTTAAACCTGTAATGTAATAACATACATGTACATGAAAAAAATTAATTTGGTTCATAAATCCTCCCCTTGAAAAGAACATCATATAAATGGGAAATAATGAACACAGAGCTATGCTCTGACGGAGGAGTTTTTGAAATTTCAAGAAGTGCGTACTCCTAAAATATGTCTCATGAAATTTAAATATTTTATATGTCCTATTCCCAATATATTAGTTTTATCTACTGTAAAAGTTTATATATTTGTAGAATTCATATATGGACATAATATTTGCACTTCACCAATTTAAACATTTCAATTACCTAAAAACATCAACTACATTGTTTATGCTTGAATTATTGCATTATTAAAATAGCATTATTTAATATATCTATACAAGGCTTTTACAATATATTTTCCCATATATATCTTATTTAATCCTCAAAATAGCCCCAAGAGGCACGTATTAGTTCTCCTGTCCTCTCTCCCACTCTTTTAAGTATATAGTTATTCAAAGATCATAATTGACTTGCCCAAAGTTTTAAGAACATTTAAAATAACAACAACAAAGAGTTAAAATTTGAGTATTAGTTTACTAGATTAGACAATAATTATTTTTTAAAAGTTGGCCCATTGTCCAGTAGAAGCATTTCATGACACAAAGATAAAGAAAAAATATTATTTTATAGACTAACTACCAACCACATATCACCAAAGAACAGCGAAGTCATTATACCCCAAACTGAATTGCTAACGAATTCAGAGCCTTACACTCTAACTAAAAGCAGTACTGCTTCTTTCATTTCCCCATACATCTTTCCTGATTTTTTTCACCTACACTAAATAAACCATTATATTCCACTAATAAGACTATATTTTCAAAGAAGTAAACATATCTAACCAGATTTCACTAATAAGGCTATATTTTCAAAGAACTAAATAGGCCCATGTAGCTAAGTGGACATCCCAATACACCAAGGTTATGGGTTTGATCCTTGGTCAGGGCACATACAAGAATCAACCAATGAATGGACACATAAGAACAACAAATTGATGTCTCTTTTTCCCTTCCTCTCTCTCTTTAAAATCAATTTTTTTAAAAAATAGATTTTGACTAGATTTTAATCATATAAAATGTTACCTCTTTCCAAATTATCTTAAACTTGTCTATATAACAAATTACAGGAAATACAACTGGTAGTTGCAAAGCAGAGTAAAAACATAAGACTATCCAATGCTTTCAATAACTACACCGCTTCAAAATAAATAGACTTAACAAATCCACATTTACCTCTGACATAGAAAGTGACTGCAACGTACCAAAATGTGCATACAGTGAACAGAAATAATTCCTATAAACACAAGGCTGATTGGTCCAAGCTATAGGGGGAAAAAAATAAGGTTTAAATCTTTAAGTTTCACAAAAATTAAGTTGCCTTATAAGCAATGAAACAATAAACTACTCACTTGCAGTAAATAAATATTTGTTGGACAAAATGGTTAGTTATTTGCATAAGGGAAAGCTAATGAACTGGATATGGAAAGAATTTCAGTAACACTTAACCACATATGATTCCATCTTATCAACCTGGCTATCTAAACCTATGAATACACAGTATACATTTGCAACAAAGTGGGATGGAATACGACATCCCATTTAACATGAGATGGCAAGTCTATCACTACCGGTGCCCCCCATAGTAATTATATGCAACTGCGAATCGTTATCTAAATGACTAAAAAAGCACCACATCGATCTGGGACTATGGGCGATACACTTTACTATAGACTGCCTGGCGAATACAGCCTAGAAAATAATTATCTGAAAAAGTTGTACACAACAAATTTCAAGTATTTATTACTATAATTAAAGTTATTCCTGGATTATTGAGAGACAGACAAAATACTGACAAAGCATATTTTATAATCAGAATTTTTATGTTTGCCTAAATCAGGATGGACAAAGTCAAATTCAGAGAAAGATGATAATTAAAACTGTTTTTAGAAAACTCATCATTTAAAAAAGATTAAGTATAATCTCATTACTTCATAAGTGAATTCTCCCCTATCTAGAGTCTCTATAATTACAATAATTAGTCTTAATAATACTTTAAATATTTGTTTTCAAAAGATATCATTCCTTTCCTTAACTATTGTTCGTCAAACCTGAAAACTATGTATTTTATTCTGAATCTAAAAAACTATAAATTTCACTAATACAAATGATCTGCTCTATAAATGTATTTGCTGATATGAGTACCCTGCTTAAATCCCTGATAATCCAAGAATAATAAGATATAAACATACCTGAAAAAAATCAAACTCTATTTTATGATCTTTCTGTCAAATAATATATGTTAATTAAGTAGGAAAACAGTAATTAATTGTCATATTTTGTTAGGTGCTATTATCATAGTTCATATAACTTTATCAATACAATGGCTAAGTGATTACTAATCATCATCTAACCATGTTCTAGTTGGCAAGGCCACGTGACCATCTGGTGATCTCTGCTGTACATCAAGACTGATAACTATCTTAACCAGAGAGCCTTACCACTATGCCTGCATTCTTTATTGCCAGTGGGAGTCCTAAAAGGCCAGTTCCAATATTTCCTTTAAGAAGATGCATAAGAGTTTGTAAAAATCTGAAAAGTAAAAGTTGTAAGATTTAAACATTTTAGAACAAAAATTATTAAAACATGATTTTAGCATTGGGAGTTAACTGAAAATTAATCTAGGCAAGGAACCATTTCCATTCAACCAGACATCAAATGGGCCAGAAGTTATTATTTGGTTCAAGTTCCATCTTTGCCACTTAAACCTAAAACACAGAGGGTTATTATGGAGATTATATGAGATATTTAAGTAAAATTACTTTGAACATAATAGAGTCATAAAGAAAAAATAATTTGCGCATAAGATTTTTTGCTGCTGTAATATTCAGGACAGCGTTGAAGATTAAGCTAGGCTGGTAGGATGTCGATTTATTGACTGTCTATGTAATCACAGTATTAAAGGTATTTGATCTGTGATCTATGATCAGCATAAGGGGAAGTTAATTAAACAAAAAATATACAAGTTTTGAAACAATATGTACCATCAGGTAAGATAAATACTAATTAACTTTTAGACTTTATGAACTCCCTAGGGGTCTTCACCCAATAAAAGTTTCCAAGAGGCATTTGAAGAAGGTCTCTTGACCACAAAAGAAATAAATTAAACTAGGAAGAATACAACAAGTTTCAAACTTATGAAATAAAAATGTTTAAAATTTTTTAGTTTACACTATTATTTTCTTATCAATTACGATGTTACTTTGCTTAATCATTAAATTACCATTGGAATAGGAACTTAAATCTATTAGTGATGATAAAATAATGAAAAAGGTTTAAAAAAGTTCCACTGCATAAAGGGTTTACTACCTACTTCCTGCCATCTAATTCCCAACCACTTCAGAAGCAACATCTCTTAAAATTTCTATTCTTCTCAGTCAGACCTCCCTTCAAGGTCCACAGCATTTGAAATGTATCATCATTGTAGTTAAGTCCCATACACTGCTCTGTAATTTAGATGTATTTCTTTTTTCCCAAATAGCCTATAAATACCTTGAGGGCGAGGACTATGTGCTTAATCTGTGTCTCCTTGTAGTACCTAGTAAAGTGCCACGCCAGTACAAGGTGATCACACAATATATACTAATGAAAGAAAAGGAGACATATAAACCATAACACTTACGAAATACCCTCCTGATCCTCAAGCTGGTAATGCTTCTGAACAGGTAGGAGTTCATGCTCATGTTCTTCATCTGATGTCCCATCAAAATTCTGCTCATTTATTAAGGGCCTCATTACATCCATATCTTTAAAGAAAAAACAAAGCACTTCACTATTATTTTAAAAGCCTGGCTAAAGCTAGTATACATTAATTTTTTTTAAAGAATTTTTTTAACATTTTATTTATTTATCTTTAGAGGGGAAGGGAAAGAGAGAGAGAGAGAGGGAGAAAAATATCAATGTGTGGTTGCCTCTCGTGTGTCCCTTGCCGGGAACTGGCCTGCAACCCAGGCATGTGCCCTGACTGGGAATCGAACCGGGATCCTTTGGTTCACAGGCCCACGCTCAATCCACTGAGCTACACCAGCTAGGGCACATTAATTTTTTTAAAGTAGAACATAGCACTGGCACTCATCTTTACTATTTCTACCCTAAATTAATTCACATTAACACCCTGAGTTTTAGTTTTAGTATTCTTAAAAAGAAACAACTAGATTTATTTGTTGGATATTTTGTTTGGACTAAGCAGTACAAGGTGAAAAGCATAAGTGTTCAATGCAAAACTTTCTGCTTTGTCTACATGAGGTTTACACTAAATGATCATAGAATTATGGGATGAGAAATGTGAAAAAATAATCAAATGAATTTTCATCTCATTAGCTTCAAACCATACTATATATTGAACATATAAGTAACAATCATATTTTTAAATAATGATCTAGTTGGGAATAAATGATTGACATATAACGTTTTAAAACTTTTTATTTTGGAATAATTTTAATTCCAATTTTAATTAATTTACTTTAATTTTCAAGAGTAGTACAAAAGCCCTGACCAGTGTGGCTCAGTTGGGTGGGGGCCCTCCCACAAAGCTAAAGACTACCTCTTCTATCCTAGGTCAGGGCACGTGCCTGGGCTGCAGCCCCCAACCAACTGATGTTCTCTCCCTTTCTCCCTCCCTTCCCCTTTCTCTAAAAATAAGTAAATAAAAATCTTTTAAAAAAAGATTATCACAATTTATTAAAAAAGAATAGTACAAAAGAACTTCTATGTACCCTTTACAGACTCACCTATTTTTAACATTTTGCCACATTTGTTTTTTCTCTCTCTGAATATCACTTTTAAACTATCTGAGAGGTTACATATATATACCATGCCACTTTACCTTATGCATTCCTTAATAACAAAAATATTTTCTTGAACATTCACATTATAGTCACCAAATTCAGGTAGTTTAATACTGATGCACTACTTTTATTTCATCTACATTCCATATTCCAGTTTCTCAATCGTGCCAATGTAGCTCTCTTAATACGTTTTTCAGTGCAGGATCATGTATTGCATTTAGTTAAGTTATTACACGGGTCGCCTTTGCCATTATGGCTTTTATGATATGATGCCCTCAATCCTTTTTCCTTACTTAATCTTTTATTGTCTAGTTTGTCAGTTTTTTAAATTTAAAATGTCATTGGTCATTAATATGGTAAACACTGTCCTCTATTAAAAAATGATCACATTTGTCTTTCAATCTGTCAAGCTTAACTAAAAATTCATGTGTCTATTTTACATATGTTGACATGATATAGGATTCAGGATGCTAAAATCAATTTAATAGGCATTAAATAATTTCACACATATACACAATCTTGAATAAGTGGTTAAAATTATAGATGAACATTAATGTGGGCACATGGATATTCAATATGAACTTAATAGAAGATATGTTTGCATTGATTTCTGGTAATTAACTTGCTTTCTGTGAATCTTTAATCACCCAATTCCAAATGTTCCAGCCCCTACAGGAGGACTTTCTCTTTCTGAATTTTCTCAACTGTTTAGTTTTCTCTTCCTAGCTGTTTTCCAGTTGCTGCTTGTTCCTTCAGTTGTTCAACTGCTTTCAGTTTCTTCTTTAGGTTTTCGATTTTTTTTTTCTTGGTCTATCTCAGGATCTCCAGAAGTTGACTGAGAGAGAGTATTTTGTGCTGTGCTCTGTGGGGCCACAGCAGGTGCCAAATCCGGACTCGTCACTTCTTGCTTCCTGCTTTGCAGCTTTCCTAACCTTATCTCACCTTTAAATTTTAAGGGCTATTTTTGATAATGGTTTACCATTTCATGATTATGGTTTCATATTCTGAGATGGTTCCTCATGCAGTTTGGAATTGGTGATTGGTTCATTTCTTAAAGCTGGGGGTGTACAGCAATTCCACTGCTAGGTTTATATCCTAAGGACCCTGAAACACCAGTCCAAAAGAACCTATGTACCCCAATGTTCATAGCAGCACAATTTACAATAGCCAAGTGTTGGAAGCAACCTAGGTGTCCATCAGTAAATGAATGGATCAAGAAATTATGGTACATTTACACAATGGAATTCTATGCAGCAGAAAGAAAAGAGGAGCTCCTACCCTTTGCAACAGCATGGATGGAACTGGAGAGCATTATGCTAAGTGAAATAAGCCAGGAGGTGAAAGACAAATACCATATGATCTCACCTTTAACAGGAACCTAAACAACAAAACAAACAAACAAGCAAAATATAACCAAAGACACTGAAATAGAGAACAGGCTGACAGTCACCAGAGGGGAGAAGGGAGGGAATTTCAGGGGAAAAGGGGAAGGGTTTACAGGAACAAGTATAAAGGACACATGGACAAAAACAAGGTGGGGTGGACACAGGAGGGAGGTGGAGAGGGCTGGGGGGTGGGTTGGGATGGAGTAAAAGGCAGAAAACTATACTTGAACAACAATTAAAATAAAATTTTTTAAAAAAGCTGGGGGTCTATAAGCTGTTGATAAACTTTAGGTTCTTTATTGGGTATGTCACTTAGAACTGCAGGGTAAGTTACTGCTTTTGCTGGAGATATTTCTTCAAAAAATGGGTGCCAAGAAGCTGGCCATCATTCCACATGTGATGGAACACTGTACTTGTGCAAAACAGAGCCAGTATAACGCCAGCTCTTGTACCCGTATGAACACGTAGCCTGGGAGCACACGTGGCTGTCAAAATATGCTCACCATCTGGGAACCAAGTATAATATGGAGAATGAAAGGCCACTAGTTTAGAAGTAAGTTTGTAGCTTTTAACATTCTACATGTTCATTTGTCACCTCAGGTGTCCAAATCCAGCCAGGACTAATATATGTCCATGAAGGGCTATCGCAGGCCACATTACTGGGACCAGTTCCAAAGTCAAACACAGGATCACTCTTCAAGTTAAAAATTGCCACTTTAGCAGGCATAAAATCATAAACAGCACAAAACTCAGTAGAACTAGAATTCCAAAGTACATCATAAATGGGGCCATTTTTTGGAAACTGCCCTATAGCACATCTCCGTTTGTTACAATGTAGTGCGGCATTTATTACTCGTAGCAGGAAGTTCCCATCTTGCCAGTAACACCTGCACCAGCCATCAACAACACAGCAGACTTTTTATTCCATAGCACTGTAACCTTATCCGCCTCAAAGACCTCTTTTGGCTAAAGCGGCACGAGTCCATCAGAGTTGGGGCACTGGTAGAGTCTAACAAACAAAGCTGCACCCTTACTTCCTAGAACACAGACAGCCACCTTGTGTGATTGAGGATCCAGCTGATCAATAATTTTTTGAAAATACAATTTATTTGCAATTTTACTGCTGTTTTCAAAGAAGAGGCCTTCAATGTTAACATTTCGGGCACAGTTTCATCTTCTCACCAAGATGGACACCGATTTTGCATATTTTTCCAGAAGAAAGACTTCAAATATGCCCCCGTTTCCACACCATGAAGGTGGGAATCCCAGCTTCGCTATCTCTGAAAGCAGTGTAAGGCTGCCACTTCGCCAGGACAGTATTTTTGGGCGGGGACTCAAGGCGAACTGCTTCTTGGAGACTGAGGAGGTGCAGAAGTCCCTTGTTAGTGACACTGATAACGTTTATTTTGTTCTCCACTGTCCCAGGCAAACAAGGTCCTATCCTTACTAAAGCTAGACTTTGCCATTTTCCCCAGTCTCTCATGGAAATACTGTGCTTTCTGTGAAATGTGGTGTCCTTTCCCCAGGTGCAGTCCTTTTTATACTGTCAGGAGTGGTGTGAATGGTGCTGTCTTGTCCTGGAAAGAGTGGGTCAGTTTTAAATGGCATCCATTACCTACCCAATTACTGGTCTTATTCTACTTTTGCCATTCTGTCTCTTATTCTGTTTTTAGTTGTATTCTTTCCACTTTGGCAATATGTGCGATGCTTTACATACTATTGTCCCAGTCACATCCCCATGCATATCTGAGACTTATACATACAATCAATATATAAATGCTTGCTATCAGTCCTCTGCCAAAGTTTACTCAGTCATCCCTTGACTGGAAGTTTATTCTTATGTAGAATTTGCCTCAGAATGAACTGTAGGGCTTGCTAAAACACAGATTGATGTACTCCACCCCAAAGCTTCTGATGCAGCAGCTCTGGGGTGGGCCTGAGAAAATACGCATTTCTAATGAGCGCCCAGGTGATGCCGATGCTGCTGGCCTATGGACCACACTTTGGGAAGCACTGCTCTAACACTGCGTTGGCAGGAAAGTTCATCTGGTTTTTCCTGTTAAAATGGCTCTAGTAGCACATAGTTGTCTTTAACGTCATTTGAAACAATTTTGTTAGGCTGTATTGTAACAGCTGTCATACCAACGTGCATTTAAAAAAATCTTATCAAAATTGGTGAATTTTTGTGTAGCCATTTTATTATTGAAGATGAAAGAAAATACACATTTCCAGCATATTATGCTTTATTATTTCAAAGGTAAAAATTCAACTGAAACGCAAAAACGATTTGTGCAGTGTGTGAAGAAGGTTCTGTGACTGATCGAATGTGTCAGAAGTGGTTTGCAAAGTTTCGTGCTGGAGATTTCCCACTGTGACACAGTCACTGGCAAGCAGTGTTTGCTGCATTGTGGATGAGATACGAGACAAATTCACACAGACTACTGACTCCTGAAGAGGAAAAGGGACGGCATGGCCACTCTTTCAAGGGGAGAGCACCTCAGAGCGCCTTGGCCACTCTCTCAGGAGGAGAGCGCCCTGACCCTTACCTTGACAGGCTTTTATTGCTTTTCTGGGCACATCACATGATGGTCCTCACTTACTATGCACCTGTTCGCTTTAGGTGGTTACCTTTTACCGACAACAAAGGAGATGATGCCGCTAATCACATCACAGAAGAAGGATATTTGCAAATGCAAAGGGAAAAGTGGTTGAACTGGTTACACTCATCCTTGGAAGGTTTAGCATAGATTTTAGGAAGTTACTTTGAAGATACACAGTAAATATTTGCTGCCTCAATTCAGGGTGAGGGAGTTTTAGCAAAAAACAAGTGTCAAAGCGGCTTAGGTACAATGCAGCCCGGATTCCGCACAGGAGAGCCTATCTGTGGCTGTGGGTCCTGTGTGGGCTCACGCCATGCAGAACAGTCTCCTATACCACTGGACAATGCTCCATGGTCAGGTAGACCAGTTGATGTTGATAGCAATCGAGACAGTAACTGAGAACGTTATACCTACACTGTGTATGTGGGAGACAGCTGACATACTCAAAATATCCACATCAATAACGTTATTGGTGAAAATGAAAAATGTGTCTTTTATTTTATGACAAAAAACATACAGACTTTTAGCCAACCCAACAGATCCCCCAGGAAGGATTCAAGTGCACAGTATTCCCTGAGTCTTTGCGAGTTTTAACCCATTCTTCCATGGCCTTGATGCGAAGGACAACACACGATGTATCACCTTCGGCTCACACTTTCTATTCTTGAGTTTTTTGAAAAGCTGCTCTACTCTTTCCTTGCTTTGCCTGGTTCTCTTGGGAAGTCTGATGCCAGATAAATCTTCTCAGTCACTACAATTTGTTCTTTTTGCTTGAGGTCCTGAAGATTATATTTTCCAGTTGAGTGTGCTGAGTCAATTTTCCCAGAGATACATTGGGCCTATCTGGCATGTAAATTTAGATTTTCCTCTTATTTATGGAGAATTTTCTTGGATTATAGCTTTAAATATTTGTTTAATTCAAATATTTTGGTTTTCTTCTTTAGAGATTATGTGTTGGGTGGTCTTTGCCTGTCTCCCATTTCAACCACTTTCTCTCTGGCCCTTTTGATGTCTTTCTTACCTCATTTAAATTCTTTGAAATCCTATGACTCTACTAAATTTTCATTTTAATATATTCTCCCTTGGACACCTTGTAATTTATTCTTTATTTATGATTCTTCCTATTGCTGGGCATTTCATGGATGAAGATCCTAGTTTGAGATGGTTCCGTCCTGTCAATATAGTGAAGTTAATTTAACAGATGATATTTACTTACTACCTGGCAACAGGGAGTAACTGGCATGTCTTCTGGTCCTCTTTCATTTCTGTGGAATCTTCCATTTCCCCTAATGACTTTTTTCTCTCTCATCACTTCCATCTTTCTGAGGGCCATCTCCAACTGCTCTTTTTATCTCTTCCCCCGGAAGCAATGTTTCACCACAGCTGCCCTGTCTATTCCTTCCCTGTACTTGGCTATGAATTACAACTTCCAGACATGACCTCTGTTTAGACTTGAACACTTCAGTTTAGACATTCTCTTTCTGAAGGAGATTTTCACTGTGCCTTTTCCAAGGCCCTGCTCCCTTCTCTTTTCCACAGATTCTGAAGCCCACCTCCTCATTCTTCCTGTTTGCAGCAGCAACAGAATTCTCCTTGAAATCTGCTATTTTCTACATATAGATAATTTGAATTTTCCTTGGTCTCCTGATAATGCTAAAAGAATACTTTCGTAAATGGGTTTACTTGTGGTACTTGTTGAATTAACAGGTTTTGGGGGGAGGCTATGTGGAGAGACAAGAATTTAGGCCACCATTAACCCAGTGCTAACTTGAAGTCAGCACAACTGTTTTTTCTAAAAGTTATGCTTTAAGATATTGGAAGACACTTTAGCTTTATAATATATTTTTGTAATACATTTTGAAATTAGGATATGTGATCAGTTTTGTTCTTTTTCACGATGGTTTTGGCTATCTGAGCCTAATACTAGCATAAGGACAGACACACAGACCAATGGAACACAACAGAAAGCCCAGAACTAAATCTATGCATATATGGTCAATTGATCTTCGACAAGGGTGCCAAGAATACACAATGGCGAAAAAGTAGTATCTTTAACAGATGGTGCTGGGAAAATTATACAGACATATGGAAAAGGATGAAATTGGAGCTTTATCTTATCAACAAAAATCAACTTAAAATGCATTAAAGACTTCAATGTAAAACTTGAAACTGTAAAACTCCTTCAAGAAATCACAGGGGGAAACATTCAGACATCGGTTTTGGCAATAATTTCAAATCTATGACACCAAAAGGGCATTGGCAACAAAAACAAAACAAAATGAGTAAGTAGGATTACATCAAATTAAAAAGCTTCTGCACAGCAAAAAACAAACAAACAAACAAACAAACAAACCCCACAATCAACAGATTGAAAAGGGAACTTACGAAGAGGGACCAAAAAAGGCTATCTTCTGGAGAGCAGACCCCTTGTAGCAGAGGCTCCACCCACTAAGTAAGTGATCCAGGAACCCGTCTATATGAGTGTACCAGCTGGCATTGTTGTGAGAGGCTGTGTTTGGCTTCAGGGAATTTTTTTTTTGAAGATTCTTTCAACACGTTTGCCCATTTCATGATGGGTGATTTTTGAGTGTACCTGCCCACAATGGCCTAAGCGTTCAGCAGTTTTTGACCAAAAACAGCATGACTCCCAAGCCCCACCCTCCTGATTCACCCTATCTCACTCAACTTTCTTTTGTTTCCCCACATGAAAAGTCCTCAAAGGGAAATGTTTTGCCAGGAGCACTAAAAGGCATCAAAATCAACAAGCTTAAAAACTGTTTTGAGCTGTGTAAAGAACGTTTTGATAGGCATAACTGCATCAAATAGAGAGTATTTTGAAGATGACTGAAGTTTAAATATGTAAGAATAAATACACAACTTTTTATAAATAAATTTGATTTTTGGGGGTCCCCACTCATATGGTCATCTTTTGTTTTGACAGATCCTACATCCTTTTCTGTTATACTCTACACAAAGTATGTAATTTTGTCAAACCATTGTATTAGTTTGCTAGAGCTTTTATAACAAAGTACCACAAACTGAGTGGCTTGAAAAACAGAAATTTATTATCTCACAGTCCTGGAGGCCAGAAGTCGAAAATCAAGGTGTTGACAGGGTTGATTCCTTCTAAAGGATAAGGAGATCCTTCTAAAGGAGAAGAATCTGCCCCTGGCTTGTAGATGGCTGTCTTCAAGTTCACAGGTCATTCTCCCTTTCTCTTGCTTCTGGCCTTTCCATTTACTGTTTGCACCTGAACTGTACTCTGTTCTCCTGTTCCCTCTTCTTTCCTTCCAACTTTATCTAACCACTATATTTCTGGCTCAACCTTCTGCCTTCCTTAACCCCAAGTTGAGCTTAACTCTCTCTCCTAGGTGTTCCCATAGCACCATATAACCTCCCTATTATAGCGCTTAACATATGGTATTGTAATAGTCCATTTTACTTGTACGTATTCTCTAATTGATGGAAGATGACTGACTTGCCTACTAGTGTGTCTTCCGTACTTGAAACAAATGAATAAATAAAATGCATGAAAGAAAAAGCAACATGTAAAGGAAGAAATATGATTTCAACTTTTAAATCATATAATCTGAGATTACACTGAATGAGCAGTTAGAAACAGGTCTGGAGAAGATAAAAGAATTCTGGGCTAAAGATAAAGCTTTGAGAACTACATCAGAATGTGCATATTGAATAACTGGGGCCAAAAAGCAGGATGAGGCCCCTCAGAGATTGCATGGAGAAAAGCGGACCTGAAGATGTATCTTGAGCTCAAGAAAAAAGTTGGCAAAGGTAAAAGAAAAGGAATGATAAAGCCTTCACTGAGTTTGGTACAATAGACATCTGAAATTGTAAGGAACAGATTAAAGTCTTCAAACCAGTCTTGTTGAGAACCATAATCCCTTTCCCAAGAGCAGTTTCCAGCTCAGGTCGAGGAAGGCAGCACCCACCCCCATGCCCTTCCCTTGGATCTCTCACACTGTCCTGTCACTGTTACCTCTGACTTTACCTCCTGCTACTCTTCCCCTTGCTCATTCCTCTGAGTGCTCACGCCACGTCAGAGACATAGGAGGTAAAAAATTAGGGCTCACCTTCTCTCCTGCAACCTCTCCATTGTAGAAAACCAGAAAGATGTGTATATGAAAGTAGTCAGCAGAACGTTATGAATTGAATGTTTCTGTCCCCCAAAATTCATACATTGAAATGCAATGTGAGAGGCAGGGCCTGTGAGAGATAATTAGGTTTAGATGAAGTCAGGAGGATGGAGCCCATGATGGGATTAGTGTCCTCAAAAGAAGAAGAATATAGAGCTCTCTCTCTCTTTTTCCAGCATATGTGGACACAGCAAGAGGACAGCCACCTGTAAACCAGGAAGAGGGCTCCTATCAGGAAGCGAATCAGCTGGCATTTGATCTAGGACTTCCTACCTTCAGAACTGTGAGAAATCAAGGTTTGTTGTATAAGCCACCCAATTTATGGTAAATTTATGTTAAAGCAGCCTGAGCTGACTAAGGCATAGGAGTTGCTTTTCCTGGTACAACAGATCCTGACAGCTGACCTTTTCATTTGCTAGTGAGAAGGGTGACAAGGACCAAGACGGCCTTTACACACATCAGGACTGCAGGGAGAGCACACTACAGGAGCTGGTGCAGGGGCACACTTTCTCCCACAAATTGTACTGGTTTCTGGCCCTTCTCAAGAGCCTCTGCTACCATACTGCCACTGCCTCTCAGCAGTATCTGCTGACAAGAGCCCATCATTACAAAAGGTCTGTGCCTCCTGATTCAACGTATTCAATAAAAGGATGTAATGCAGTTTCACAAGTATTAAGGGAGTCGCAATATATGTCAGGTACTGTTATGCTGGGAATAAACCAATTATTGAAACTAACAAAACTTCCTGCCCTCATGGAGCTCAAATTCTAGTGGGGGAAGGAGACAACAAATAAGATAGGTAAAACAGAGATCATGTTAGTGGTAAATACTAAGTAGAAAAATAGGGATTGGGAGGGTGAGCCTGTAATTTGAGACAGGATAGCCAAAGGAGGCCCTGCAGAGAAAGTGGGATTTTGAAGACCTGAAGGCAGGCTGACAGTGAACACTGCAGCTCTCTCTGGGGAGAGCATTCTGGCAGTGGGAACAAAGGCAAGGCTCTAACCATGTAGAGAGTCTGGTGTGTTTAAACAGGAAGGAGGCTGGAGTAGCTAGAGGAATATGCAAGGGGAGAGCAGTAGGAGAGAAGATCAGAGAATCACAAAGGACAGACAGGAGACACCCTCGCAGACCACAGCAAGAGGCATGAAAGCCACCAGAGCCACACTGACCAACAGAAATAGAATGTGAGCCACAAACATAATTTAAAAAATTTCAATAACCACATTTTTTAAAATGGAAAAAGCAACAAATTTAATACTGTATTTTGCCGTGTATAATGCATTTTTTTTGCCCAATTTTTTGAGGGGAAAAAAAGGGTGTGCATTATACACGGGTAGAATGATTACGTGCCATGGGTATAACAATGGGTATAATGATCCCAAGTATAATGCACACACAAACGTGGGTGCCCATCAGGCACAGCAAAATACGGGGTAATACGTTGTATTTAACCCAATATAACTAAAACAGTATCATTACAATATGTAACTAACATAAAAAAACTAACAAGATATTTTACATTCTATTTCTCATACTGTATCTTAGAAATCAGTGTGTATTTTACACTTACAGCTTATTTTAATTTGGACAAACCATATTTCAAATGCACAGATGGCTGAAGGCTACTGTAGTAGACAACAATAGAGAATTTTGTGCAGAGTAACATGATCTGATTTATATTTTAATCAGGATACTTCTGGGCCTACCTCTGCATGTATAAAATGAGAGTAATAACTTCTACCTCACGGGGGTTTTATGATAATGAAATGAGATAATGTATAATAAGCATGGAGCCTAGCCCCTGGCATAGAGTAAAGTAATAAATAGCTACTAGTTTTCTCCCCTTTCTTACATATTAATAATATTAGAAGAAAATTATGCTACATAGAATTTTAAAATGTAAATCTTTAACAAATTAATTTACTAATACTAATTAATAATTCTGAGCACTTATGAACTATAAACTATGCTACAAGACTGAGTACACAAAGATAAGCAAACTACGTTATGCCAGCCTGAAGGAAACAGACTAGCAGAGGAGACAATAACTTAAAAACCGAACATGGTAAAAACGTCAACAGTTAAACCATATGAAATAAAATCATAAAGTAATTAAAAATTACAAAATCCAATTTATATTATATATAAAGTCTATTATTTTCTAATGTCTTGCTGTAATTTTTGGCCAAGTGCTGAAAGAGTTGAGAAACTCTGAAAATGCTATGTGATTACTGCAAGTAAGAATTAATAATACTTTATAAAATAAAACACCATAAAGCAATAAACATCAAACTACCTAGACCTAATTATTTACATTTATAAATGGAAGACTTATAAATAAACACTGCTTCAGTCAATATTATACATTGTACACATATGTATACATTAATGCTGCATATAATCGGAACATTCTTAAGTCAGGCAGTGCTTGTGTGCCATCTTATATTGCTCAGACAATTATTTCAATCTCAATTTCCTAGCCTACCATAAACCTAAATTTCCAGTTTTAATCAGAAGAAACAAAAATCATATTAATTTAGCAGTATGTATTGAAACCTTAAAAATATTTATCCTTTGCATTCAGTAATTCCACTTCCAACAAGCCAGTATATGGAGAAAAAAATTTCTGCATAAAGATGTTAACTGAAACATTATTTATGTCAAAAATTTGGAAACAACCTAGATGTGCAACAATCAGGAAATTGCTAAATTAACTACACAGTGCACCCACTTTATAAAGTATTGCACTGACATTAAATTATGGTTTTGAAGCCTGAGTAAAACAGGAAAAAGTACATCACAAGCTGAATGGGAAAGAGTTGAAAAATCACAGTGTAGGTGCAATAATGGTTTTGTTGGTTTTATTTTTGAAGACTACTTTTGCTCAATACAGAACTCCAGCCGGCAGTTAATTGTCTTACTTTCTTTTTTTTTTATTATTTAGAAATGGGGCAGGGAGGAAGAAAGAAAGAGGAACATCAATATGAGAGGAAACAACCTCTTGTACTCACTCACCCTGACCAGGGACTAAACCTGCAAGCTAGGCAAGTGCCCTGATCAGGAATCGAACCATTGGCTTTGAGGGACAATGCCGAAACTGAGCCACACCAGGCAGGGCTGTTTTCAGCATTTCAAAATGCTGGCTCATTCCTGTCTTCTGGCGTCCATGCAATAATGTTTTAAAAAATTAAGTAAAAATGAAAGAAAGGAAATATATCAAAATGTCTTTCTCTGAAAAATGTAAAAAGGAAGAAGACAGTAATAAATCTGCATTACTTTTACAACAGCAAAATACAGGAACTCATTTACTAATATTTTGGCAATGGACAAACTAAAAGAAAGTAAGGGGAGGGGATTACAGGGAAAAAGGGTGAAGGGTTTACAGGAACAACTATGAAGGACAGATGGACAATAACAACGGGGGCAGAAACGGGAGGGAGGTGGGGAGGGTGGGGTGGTGGGAGGGGTGGGAGGGAAAGGCAGAAAACTGTACTTGAACAATAAAAAAATGTTAAAATAAGAACACTTAAAAAATAAAAATACAATATTGCCACCTAAATCTATAAACTGGTATTAATAAACCATGAGAACGGTAACTATTTGATTCATTTCTGAGGTGGAGAAAATATGTACAAGAAACCTTCCAGAGGCCCCCACAGCCTACAAAATGAAATACAGACATTATGCTACTTATAAAATAATTTTCAAAATTCTTTTTTAAATGAAATATTTGGTCATTGTGGAAAATCAGGAAATATATAGATAAGCAACTTTTTGTAATTAAAATTACCTCACACCTCCCCCCAAAAAAATGACCACTGGTAACACTTTAGAGAATAAACAAACACACTCCCATAGGTTCCCATTTAGTCCCATGGCTTTACATACCATTTATATGCTGATGACTTCTGAGTCTATATCTCCAGACCAGAACCTCACACTCACTATAGACATAATCCATCTGCGTACTTGACATCCGCACTTTCATGTCTAACAGACATCTCAAACCTAACATTTCCCCAAACAGAACTTCCTCATTACCACCCAAATGGCTCCTCCTGGGACTTTATCCATCTTGCTGGTTATCTACTGCTCTGCAACAATTTATGGCTGTCGTCAGAAAGCCTCAGGTCCATATAACATAGACCCTCCCTTATGGCTGCTTACAACATGATAGCTGGCCCAAGCCAGTGAATCCAAAAGACAGACAGCAAGGCACAATGCAAATCAGGATCTAGCTGTGAAGTCACACATTTTCACTTCTACCATAATCTATTCTATAGGAGCAAGTTACTAAATTCAGCCCACAACTCGAAGGGAGAGAAACTAAGTTCCTCCTCAAAGAGAGAGAAACATCAAAGAATATTATAAAACTACTTTAACATCTCAGTTGATTGAAATTCTTTGTCTCTCATCCAATCTGTTAGAATATTATTCTGGTACTACTTTCCAAATATATCCAGAGTCCTGCTATTTCTCTCCCACACCACTGTGAAGGACATGAAAATCTCTTTTCTGAACTACTGAAACACCCTTCTGCTTATACTTTTGCCCCTTACAGTCTATCCTTCACACAGCACCCAGTGCAATCCCTTTAGGATTTAAGTCAGATCCTATCACTCCTCCACTGAAACCCTGCTTGGCTCCCCACTCTCTCAGGGTAAAAGCCAAAGTCTCTTCATGACCTTCCAGATCCTACATAACCTGGCCTCCTCACTACCTTAATCCTTCTGCTTCAGCTACCTTGGCCTCCTTCATATTTCTGTCTTTACTCCAGGTGTTCTTTCTGCCTGGAATGCTCTTTCCCCAGATAACCACTTGACTATTTGCCTCACCTCTTCCATGTCTTTGCTCAAATCTCACCTTTTCGATAAGGTCCGTCTTGACCACTTTATAAAATTTTATAAACTACTCCACCCCCACCCTCAATCCTGATTCCCCTTACTTGGCACCTCTTTTTTCCCATAGCACATTCTGCCTAATGTACTATATAACTAGCTTATTATTGTCTGCTTCCTGTTAACAGAATGTAAGCTGCATGAGAGCAGGAATTGTGATCTGCTCTGTTCAGGAATGTATCCCACATGCCTGAAACAGTGCCTGGCACATAGCAACAGCTCAATAAACGAGTTGAATTAATGAACAGACATAACTGTTTTCAAAATTAAAATAATCTGGAACCTTGTTTTCAGTTAATAAAAATGTACCTGGTGAGTATCTTTCCCATATTACTTTTAATGGCTATCATTGCCCTACCACGACTTACCTCAACAATTTTCTTTAACTGAACATTCAGATAGTTACCAGTTTTTCTCTACTGTAAGTGATACAATGAACATCTCTTGATGTATTTGTTACACAACTCATTTCCTTGGGAAATATTTATAGCAGTAGAATTGGTGGATCAAAGGATGTGTGCATTGTTAATTATACTGCTCTCACCAGCAATGCATGAGAATGCACATTTCCCCACATCCTCACCTATACGGGTTATTATTAATGAATTAAAACAGTTAAATAATGTTGTAGAATTGTGCACCTGAAATCTGTAAATTTTGTTAACCAGTGTCACCCCAATAAATTCAATAAAAAGGGAAAAAAGAAAGAAAACGTCAAATAAACCTGGATTCATATCTTGGTTCTGCCAATAATGAGCTTAAATGATTGTATCTATGAAATGGGGATAACGTAGGCCCTACCTCCCTCACCCCACTATCGTGAAGATTAAAGGAGACAATGTGCACGTGATGCACGTATTTAGTACACTGTGACCCACAGTAAACACTCTATGAAATGCCACGTTATTTCTACCATTATTATGACTTAAAAGAAATCAGAGTGACCAGCACATTACTACAAGACTATAATAACGTATTTCTTCAAAGTTCAACTTTTTAAAGCATTTAACATCAAATTAAAAATATCCCTAAATATAATGCAAATAACTGGAGGAAACGATATTACTACCCTGATCCTTACTTTTTTCCTTTGACAGCAGGATGGTTTACCTTCCCTGGCTTGCCTTTGATGTGTACACACAGTGCACGTCACCCCCAACACCCCCCCACCCCCCCACCCCCGCCAAACACAGACTCTGAGAAATGAAAGGGTGGCTAAGCGGCTCCTCCAACTGGATCAGTAACCAAGGGAACACAGTAAATTCCTAATCAAGGCCTTCCGTGGGCTAGCTATGTATAGTTCCAACTAAAACAATAAATTAGTATAGAAGGAAGTGTCTATTCTCTTTTCAGCCTGATAAAAATAATTGCTTCCCAAGACCCCGACTACAGGCGTTCGGCGATCCGACCTTGTCTGTATGTTCTCCCCACCAGATGTAAAACTGTTAATTCTTGAACGTATTTAACTAAAACTGCTAATGCAGAGCTGTATTTTTCTTTGCCCTTCCCCTATATAAGTATCACCTCATTAACTAAAGTTAGAGCACTATTCTAGCCTTCTTGAAAGTCTGCTCTCCGGCAATATTCCCAGATCGGCCGAAATAAAAATCTCTTTTCTTGAATCTTCGAAGGTTCAAGTCTTCTCTTCGTTGATCACACACATACACACACGCCCATCTTGACGCTCTTTGTAGGTCCGGATATCCAAGTCAGCCGCCTCGCAAACCTCAGCTCATCCCAAATGTCCCTGAGAGGTTTGCCTTGCTGTGTTTTAAATTTAAACCCCTGCCAGACCCACAATAGCAAGAGCCTTGCCAAACAAACAAAAAACGGCTTCTCTCCCGGTCCAGGGACTAGCAACCTGAACCCGGATGCGGCCGCACACGCGCGTGAGGCAGGGTCAGCGGCGGCCTGGGCTCTCGCACTCGCCTTCCCCGCCAAGGCCAAGTGCAGGCCGGGAGCCCCCGGAGCATCCCAGGGACGCGAAGCCGCAGCACGTCGGCCAGCGCCCCGGCCCACACGCAGCACCCACCTAGCTCCTCTTGCCCCACCGACTCGACCACCGCCGGCGCCGCCGCTTCCATCTCTCGGAGGTCTCCAGGACGCCGCTGCCCTGTGGCGCGCTCACTCGCTTCTGCGTGACCGGCGTCTGGGAAAAACCTCCCCAGGCGAGCGGACCTACGCCCAGCGCCCGCCTCTGGCCCGGACCCACCCCGCCTACGCACGAGGAGCATGCGCAGTGGGGCGGCCTGTCCCCGCCCAGGAGCCAGGGCTCGGGGGGCCCCTCCTGGGTTTCGGAGGTGGCAGTCGGAAAGGCCATAAGGTAGCACACCCGAAGGAGAGTGTATCCCGCCTTTCTCCAGGATCCATCCTGGAGAAAGGCGGGATAACGGGACAGCAGGCGCGTTTTGAGACAACTGGAAATTGGGAGAGAGGGGTGTCTTTAAAAATGACCACGAACTTAAATTTGAGGAGCCCATGTATTTGCAAGGCTTTTAAGCATTCCGTAAGACACCTTGGAGAATGCAAAGGAGAAAGGGATTTGCGCCTATCCCTGTTGGAATTCTGACTACTCCTTGGTTATTGGTCTCCTCCCTATGCCCCGATTTAGGGATACAGGGGGCACTCGGATAAAATTTAATTCAGCCAAATGATCTCACTTTAAGGATTTTTCATTGCCTTTTAAAGATATTTGACGTTAACCACAGTGCTGAAAGGAAATCAAGGTTACAAGTAATTATATTGATGGGGTATCAAATACTCTTAAGCACTGTACATGCATTGTCTTATTTAATTCTGGGGAGAAACCTGTGAGATAACTCTAATGTTTCTGTCCATTCTATAGATGAGGGAATTGAGGCATACAGAACTAAGTAACTTGCCTAAGAATAGTGAACTCCTAAGAGGCAAAGATGGAATACTCTGCAGCCAGAGTTGGGGCTCTTTGATGGGTGCCAATAAATGTTTGCCGCATCAATGGATGAAGCATGCTTTCAATAGTAAGATTATTTTAATTTTGATATTGCTTTCATTTTTTCACTTCATAGTTCTTTAAAATGTCAGGACACCAGACATTTTTTTCTTTCTGTCTGTTCCTTTTCAGTGGGGGTCTTCTTAGAAAAGTTGTGGGGTTTGGGGGGTCTAATTTCTAGGATCACTGATGTAACTACATGGTGCTGGTGTTAAGTATTTTTAAATTCCAAGATTAAAAAGGTGCACAATTACATGATATCTAAATATTTTCTCCCATTGCATCCTTTGTAGTAGGTTTTACTAGTGGTAATGATGGTTTGGCAAAACACTTTGTTTTCCTCTAGGTCAACCCCAATCACTCACACACGTATAAACCCCAAAGACAGGTTTTATTTAAAATTCTCCTGGCATGTAACAAAGATGTTGGGGAGAAAACTGTATCTGGGATTATAACTAGAGCAATAGTTCCTAACCCATGTTGGGGTGGGGCACCTGGTTAGAGATCAGTGGGAGACAGGACAGGTGTCAAACAGGTAACTGCCCATAAAACCATCCATTGTCATGAGAACACTGGAGACAATGTTTTGAAAGAGCGTCATTATCCTTTGAGTGTTAAAACGGATCAAAAGTCACTGTCCTGCCACCTCAGGATCAGGAAAAGCAGACCTGGCAGTGTGGAAGGGAAAAGGTCTGATCTGCAATGGCCTCCTGTGTGTAGCTTTGGACTCGCCCAAAAACTTAACTTCTAATAGCCTGTGTTGACTGGAAGCCTTACCAATAATATAAACAGTTGATTAACACATATTTTGTATGTTATATATAGTATACTGTATTCTTACAATAAAGTAAGCTAGAGAAACAAAAATTTTGTCAAGAAAAGCATAAAGAAGAGGAAATGCATTTACAGTACTGTCCTATATGTGTTGATATTATAAATCTGTCATCTGCTTACAAGATGAATCATTTCTGTCAGTACCTACATAAATATTACCTTTTATAAAACACTGTAGATGTTACATGCAGCAGACCCTTCTGCGTGGCGTGGGCCCAGCTCCCACTCAGAGATGCACAGGACCAACGCCCACAGATAGGTTCTTCCGTGGGAAATCAGATTTGCAATATACTTAGGCTGTTTTGTGTGTGATGTAATGAGGGGCATTTGGCTCCTTGGTTGTAATGGGGATAGTAAAGAGAATCCATCTTGAATGTAAGGAGAGATGTTTAGAATAAAGGCCTGTGATGGCGGAGGCTGCGGCTTTGGCTCCTCTTGAGAGAAAAGCCTGTCGGTTATCCTTATTCCTCCACCAGACTCGGTAGTCTGTGTGCATGTTTTAATTCATCCATAATGACGCGGACACTGCTGGCCAGTGTCTGCAGCAGTTACACATATTATTAACACTAGACATCAAAAATGAAAATATAACATGATAAAGAAACCCATATTCATTCACAGGTATAACGATTCATGCACTGATAACAAAAAAGCAGCAATATGATAGCTTCATGTTCGCCTAGCCTGTACACTAATGAATAAATCATTATATAACTTCTATGCGTACAGTACTGCAGTCACATCCATATACAGTATTGGAAACATTGTTACTTTTTAAAAACATCAGTTGTCTATAATGATAAGCTGACACACAGTTTCTCCAATTAAGAGAGAGAGAGAGACACCGAAGGGGGGCAGGCATACTGTACAGTACCGTAATTCTTTGAAAGCGAAGTTATAAAATAATTTAAAAATTAACACATTATTAATTTTATATGAAATACCACTCACCTTATACCTATGTAAGGCTAGGCTATGCACTTCCTTACATATCTTGCCCACAGTGAATACTTAGGCAATGATGATGGCATAAAAATGTCTCAGACAGTTATTAGATTTTCACCCAAAGATACATACCATACACAACAGATGGGCTTGGTAACTGTACTGCATTATGATGATATACTATTTGTTCAGTGAAACTGGATTATTATAAAGGTCTTCTATCCTCTTCATCTTCACGTTGAGTGGGCCGAGGAGGAGGAGGAGGTAGGTGGTGAGTTGGTCTTGCTGTCTCAGAGGGGGGCAGAGGCTGAGGAAAAGGTAGAAGAGGAAGTGCAGGCAGGTGCACTCAGTGTAACTTTGTAGAAATACATCATAATTTCTGTCTGACTTTTTTACTTTTTTATTTCTCTGAAAATATTTCTATACGGTACCAATCCTTCTTCTACTGTTTGCTGTAGTGTCAGTGCCACATCACAGAAGGGTCCATGTTGTAAAAGAAATCAAAAGCAATCTTAAATAATCAGAGCCCTTCTTCCAGATTGTCTAATGTCCATTTGTTTTCGGGCTCTGCTTCTTCTGTGTCTTCCTCACCGTCTGGCCTGGTTCGGAAGCACTTATCTCCATCAAGTTGTTTTCTGTTAGTTCTTCTGCTGTAGTGTCTGTTAGCTCTTGAATTTCTCCGAGATCCATATCCTGAAAACTGCTTATGCCCCATCTTTTTTTTTTTTTTATCATATCCACAATTTCTTCTGTGAATTCTTGGATTGGCTCTATCATGAACCTTGCGAAGTTGTGTACAACACACAGGCACAGTTTTCTCCAGCAGGGATTTACTGTTTCAGACTTGATGGCTTTTGTGCCTATTTCTACAGCAACGATGACATCTTCAGGGGTGTAATTCTTCCAAACTTTCATTATGTTCTCTCTATCAAGGTTCTCTTTTGTGCCATTGACAACCCTTACTAACAAATATCTTTGGTGGCATTTTTTTTCCCAGAATAAAACAATTTCCTCTGCATCTTTTCTCTTTGATGATTTTGTTAATGGCATGCTGGGAATGTGGGAATGGCATGTGGGAATTGGCATGCTGCCTCTTGGTCAGCAGAAGCAGCTTCTCCTGTTATCTTGACACTTTTTAAGTCACATCCCTTTTTAAAGTCATCAAACCATTCTTTGCTGGCATTAAATTCTCCAGCTTTAGATCCTTCACCTTTCTTTTGCTTTAAGACAGCATATAATGACTTTGCTTTTCCTTGAATCATGTTAGGGGTATAAAAACATGTTTTTCTTTATAGCAATCCTGTACCTACATAAAAGCTGCATTTTCCAATACAGATAAAAAGGTATTTTGCAAAAAGTTTTGCAAGGTTTTCACACCTGGACCAGTCGTGGTGACAGCTTCATGAATTTCCTTTTGTTGTTGTTGTTGTTATAATGGTCCTACATTATAAATAAATCCTATACTGGATTCATTTATCTTGAAATGGTAGGTAACTGTAGCTGCAGACCTGAGTCTACAGCACATATCAAGCAATTCAACTTGTAATATCAGGACTTTTTTCTGCTTCTCTGGGACACTTCATACCATTCTAGTGGCACTTCATATGGATCCCATGGTGTTAGACAAGGTTTACAATATTGCACTAAACATGATGAAAAATGCCCAAGAGCCCAAGAGATCACTTTTTGCTACAAAATGCAATTTACTGGAGCGATGAACTGCTCATATGGAGATGGTTAGCATCACTTGGCATTTTAGAGGGATACCTGCAACACTGGAACTCACCACAATAGCAACGGGAGGTGGCTACAAAATTATTACAATAGTACAGTATGTGGTACAGTAAATTTCATGCAGTTGTAATTTTATACTACATCTTTACATTTGATTTCTCTCAACTGCAGATGGCACCATGTATGATCTGTGTGTGGATAAGTTTTGATAATTTTTAAGGCTTTATAATAGATTTATGTATATTTTATGGTAGTAAATGATAAAATAGACTAGTATGTACATAAGATTTTATGCATTCATGGCATACCTAGCTTTTTCTTAATTTTGTTATATTTCTACACTATGCAGTTCATCTGCGAGATTTTTTAAATATCACAGTTATCAAAAATTTGTTCTAATACATTTACTGAAAAAATATGCAAGGAAATGGACCTGTGCAGTTCAAAACAATGCTGTTTAAGGGTCAACTATACTGTCTATGTGCCAGGGAAGATACTATGCCCCTGATAACACTCTCCAGTTGACTTCCATTTTTCCCTCCAGATACACTTTCCCTCCTTTTCCATCTTGCTCTGGGCCCCAGAAGGCCTTCCTGGACAGGGTGTCTCAGTGGGGTCCCTGAGCTCTGGCTTCCAGTTAGGTTTGGTGATTGGAGGTAGTGGAAGAGATCATGGCATCTCGGTGAAATAGGTCAGGAACTCGTTCCTCTGGCGCCCTCCTCGCTGCAGGTTGCTGCAGGTTGGCCGTATTCCTCTCTGAAAGCCACAGCTCCTGCCAGGCAGCCCTCTCTTGGGTCTCGTAAACATTCCTTCCTGTTGCCTGTCCAAGAGCAGAGGTAGAAATGCTCTTCCTCCCTGCTGCCTGCCTAGGGCACTACCTCACCCCCTTTTGCTTTTCCTAAAAACACACCCAAGTCATTGTAAGTAGCTCTTCTACTTGACTCCCTCAATTAGCACCTTCTTTGAGTGTGTATGCTGTTTCCTAGTGAGACCCTTATACATACACATACATAATTTCATTTATTTCTCAACACACCTTCAACTATTATCTCCAGTTTACAAGTGAAAAGACTGAAATTGAGAGATGTTAAGCAATTTGCTCAAAATCCAATTGTAGAGTGAAGACTCAACCCTGTCTCCAGAAACATTTATTCAGGTGATAGGAAATGACATCCTCCTCCCAGAAAGTTCTTAAAATTTGGAACTCTATGGGCTTTCCTTACCACCTCAATAACTTCATAGGAAATGGTTATAGGTACGGGCCAATAATTGCCAGGTAGCAAGACAACAGTTATTGAAGTGGGCCAACGATTTGGGCCAAAAACCCAGACCACTGAGCAAAATACTACTACTACTACTACTAATAAAGCATGCTGGATAGAATGGCACATATAGGTAGCAAGTGAGGGTTCCCTGTCATATGTCACCCACTTTGCCTGTCCATCAGCCTCTTACCCTTTCTTCAGGATTGTTAAATTGGAAACAGAACTTACTGTACTGCAAACCCTCTTATGATCTTCCCTTCACGTTCTTCAGTCCCAGGAGGGCCCTACTGAGGATATACTAGAACTAGACATCAGGTGGTAAATTATCCTGGAAAAATTGTCCATGGAGGTTCCATTTCTCTGTTATTTGGCAGTAGGGCAGGAACTGGGATTAAAAATAGGGTGAAATGATAAGAGCCAGGTTAGCTCAGTTTAGTCCCTTTAGCTAGATTCTTGCTTTTCACCTTTTCTTTTGTAGTCATGACAAAAAATGAAGAAAATGAGTTCTGCATCACAATGGTCTAATTAACTTTGTTAAAGTAGTATAGTAATAAATATAATAGCAAGGAAATCTAACTTCCACTGAGTCAGACCTCACGCTAAGCGCGTTTAAGGGTTACCTCGTCTATCCTGCACAATAACCCTGTGACACAGGTATTGTATCAGCCCATTTTTCAGTTGCAAATCACTGAGGCTTAGAGAGCCTAAGCAAATTTCCCAAAGCCCCACAGCTGAAAACCAAGTTCAGTTGCAACTCTAGGGCATGTGCTCTACCTAAGCCACTCTGCCTCACAGCCACCTGAGGACCAAGCTCCTGGTTGGCAGGCTGTGGGTACCATTCCAGGCTAGTGCTGTGGTTTAGTCACTAGAGCAGTGCACATGTCTGTTTATTCATTCTCATACTGCTAATGAAAGATTAGAAAGATCATCATAAAATCAGGTAACTGAGCTTCACTATTCGGGCTTAATTCTTACATGAATGCCTCTACTACCATATTCAACATCATCTTCTGAAAATACTACTCTTTGAAGGGCAACAGAGAAAGCAACCTAGGGCAAGTGCTAGGAAGCCCACATTTCATGTGGCGTTTATTCCTCTTGGTATTTAACATAAATGGAAACAGGGCTTAATGCTTTGTACTTGAATAAATCCCAAGTGTAATTCCAAAGGCTCAAAAAGAAAAGAAGTGCTTTCAAAGATGTGCTTTTTGCCACTTTAAGCATTATGTGTTGTTTAAACATTAACCTACAAGGAAATTATTTAACTTGTGTTGCCTTCGAATGAACCTATTGTTATGCAGAGTACAAACGTCTGGGTTTTCTGTGCACACCGAGAATTCTTGATCCTCATGTGTAAATTAGTAAATCTTCTCCATTTATTTGAACGTTAAAGCCTAGTTTGGGATTTGATTTGACAGGCTGTACCTGTCAGCTTTAGTATAGCTTACTTTTCATCACAGTTCAAAGGGGGCATGTGAAAGACTTACTTATGGTAAGTAGGCCGTCTGAGGCATATGTCATGCATGAAGAATCTTAAAATTCCTACTGCTTGGAACACTTTCCATGGTGATTCAAGACGCCTGCTCACAAGTTAATAACATGGTTAAGTACTATCAACCACATTGGAAAAAAACAGAACCAGACTTCACTGGGGAAATTGACCTAAGAGTTGCTAATCCCCACTGGACCTCATTAGAGAAAATAAACACAAAAATATAAACTGCTTTTTGGTAATAAAAAGAAGTGACATGGACATGAGAAAGCTTCATCTCAGGAGGAAGGAGACGCCCCAGTTAGAGGGTTGCGTTCTAGCTCATGTCCTCAGAAGTGGTTAGGACAAGTAGTCCCTGGAAAAAGAAAATGCCACCAACCTGTTTCCTTTAAGGCCAGGCTGGTGGCCAATCACATTAAGCTCCACTGAAAAAGCACCATTTCTGTCCATTTTGTTTTGCAATGCAGTGATAAGAACACATAATCATTCATTGTTTGATTTTTCCCTCACAAAAATGGCTAAGCACTTTTCCCTAATTTTCTCAACAGACAGCATCCATTTTATAATAAATTAGGTCAATGATTGATTTCTAAAGATGAGCCATTGTATTAAGTCAGAGAAGTGAGAAATTGACCAAGGAATTGTTCATTTTGCTTAATATGTTTACTAATTTATCTTCTGGTCAGCTCTTTGGACCTCCATTAGTTGTGTCAAAAGACTCTTTACCATCCAACAAGTTTGACTTTATCTTCATGGTGCTCATGCAAGTGGGACTCTTTAAGGAAATAAAAAAGTGTTATTTATATCACAACATTCAGATTTTTTAAAAATACAGCTCTTAATTATATCTTTGTTTTCATGTCAATTACTAAAACTTAAGTCTGAAACATAGAGCTTCATGGGTAAAATTTGCTGGACTGGGACTAGCTCACTAGGGCTGGGGCCAAAGTACATGTTTCATTCATGGGGGGTTAGCTTTTCCACTTAGGAGGGTGCCTCCTGGAGTCTACTACAAGTTACAGCCTCGTGCTATACCAAACAGTGCCTCTCAATAGCTGTGCATGTTCCACAGCTTAATTTCCAGGTGTGTCCTGGAATAAATGAAGCTTCTATCCCAGCTTGGGCTGAATTCCAGTTTGTTACACTGGTCAAAGAATTAAAAAAAAAAAAAAAAAAAAAAAAACCAAGGCTGATCTCTTACATATCATATACTAAAACAGCAGAAGGGCATACAGTAGTCCCCCCTCATCCTTGAAGATTAAGCTCCAAGAGCCCCAGATACATACTATAAAACTACAGGTATATACTATATATAATGTTTTCCTATACATAAACAAACTTGCTCAGAAAAGGAGTGAATCTCAGAGTCCCATAGTCTGTAAGAACCAGGGCCCCAACTCTGAGCTGATAGATTTCAAAGCTTCTATTCATTCTCCCATTTCCACTGCATACTTTAGGCTTCTGGCAGCCTCCTGTGTGCTAAAATATTGACCCTGTACCCCTGTGCCTCTAAGAAGTCAGATGTGTTTTCCAGATTATGATAGGTTTGTTTTTTGCTAATATGTTCAGAAATGATGTGAAAACCTAGGTAATTTTTGCTAGAGTAAATAGCTCTTTCATTCAGAACCAAACAAAGATGGCTCTACATAAAAATAAGCTTTTCAAAATCAACAAGTATTCACTGATGTGGAGTGGAGTCCTTGGATGGAGCAGGGATAACAATATATGGCTGCTATAACCCAATCAGCTTGGGAAGACAAAAACAGTCCACGTAAAAGAACAATTATCGATGCACAGCTATGTATGCCAGGGGTTACCTGGACTGAACAACTTATCAAAGCTGCAAGGATTAAAATAGGTAGAAATACCTTCCAGTTGGATTAGTGATGTATTTCCCCTTAAATCTCAAAATCTGTAGTAAAGAAGGCTATCGCAGTTCTGAGGATGGAGAAAGCCATGGGATTTGAAGGACACTGAGAATATTTCACAAAGGAATTCATCCCTCAGTGAACCTTGAAGGGAAGGCCAGGATTTGGAGGAGCCCTGGCGTGTCCACTTGACTGGAGAGTCCACAAGACGTTGGATGCCGTCAGTGTGACTCCCAAGTTCAGGTATCAGCCTCGGTGTTTGGCAGAGTCGATGCCTACCCACTGTCACTGGGCGGTATTTACAAAAGAGGCCTGACTTTCCTGAACTGACCCAGTATATGACTTGCTAACTGGGAAGCCTGCTCTTGCATCATGTTAGGGATGTATTGAATCAATCCATTAGCTTTTGTTCAGTCACGCAGGATTATTCAGACACAGTCAGAGTTTTTTAGCCCTTGCTCTCAGGATTTATACCTTGTCTTTTCTCTCCGTGCTTATCTGCTGCTGAAAGAAGTGGCTGTCACTGACTCCCTTTCCAACAGGATGATCTGCTCCGATAGCTACGGTTTCAGTTTGCCTGGCATAGTCCCAATTTACTCTGTTGTTTCCAGTGTCCCAGTTTAAACAGGACATGACCACCCTGTACACACCTTCCAGCATGGGAGCGTGTGCCCAGAAAGCCACTTTTGCCCTTCCCTGGCCAGCAAGGTGGATCTATATTTCTAGCACTGTTCACTGGGACATAACACAATGGGTGAATACCCTCATTATGGATTTGGGTAAGTGGGAACTATAAAATTTTGAATATGATGGAGTCTCTAACCAAGACAGAATTTACCAGCAAAGCTGCTCTTTGCCAGGAGAGGTAAGACAGATGCGAAAATAACTGTAGAGCAAAGCAGAACCTGACAAGTACCCTAAAGGGAGCAGAAACGAAGGGCAATGAAAACACAGAGGAGGGAGAGAGAAGCTCTGATTCGAGGGATGGTGCAGATTCATGGAAATAGAATTTATTTTTTATCATTATCATAATGACATTAGCTAGTATTTATGGAAGGCTTATTATGACTCAATAACCATTTTCAGTACTTAAAATGTATTTTCATCTAAATTAGTGTCGTTTAAGCTCACTCTTGGAGAAAAGGTGTAATTGAGAGAAATAGAAATGGAGAAGAAAGGTAGCAAGAAAAGACAAACAACAGGCATGATGCCAGGAGGCATTCAGGAAACACTGAATACTATAATCCATGTTGGCCAGACTTTGGGATATGTAAGGAATGAAGGGAGATGAAGCACAAAGCAAAAGTCGGTGCCTTAAATATTGCCGTGAGAAATCTGAGACTTGCCGATGAGGCACTGAGGTGTCATTACAGCAATGACTTAACCACAGGTCTACATCCGGATCCCTTGAGGAGCTTTCTCAAAATGCACACACCCAGGCCCCACTAGCTGAGACTGAGTTACTGGTAGTCCAGCAATCTGCACCTTTTCAAAATTCCTCGTCAATTCAGCTGGACTTCCCAGGGTGAGAACTACTCCTAGAAAGGTTTCTTGTCTGGGAAGTGTGGTGAGTTTTAGGAAGATTTAAGCAGCAATGTAGAGGATAATCCAGGTGGGACACAGCCTGACTGCAGAGGGCTGAGAGAGTAAGCCCCTGCAACAGCAAGTGAAATGTCAGCAGGCCCAGTGGGAGGTGACAGTGGGCACGTTCTGCTGAGGTGAACAACACCACAGAGCTAGAATCAGCAAGTATGTGCATTGACCAGATGGGAAGAGGGAATTAGAGATGACGCTGACATTTAAGCCCATGCTAGGGGGATGGTGCTGTTCTTGGTAGAGACAGGAAAAACAGCAAAAGGATTCTATTTTAAGTGTGAGTACGGTTTTAAACTCATTGTATTTGAGATGACAATAGGTGATATGATGTGGAGATGGGCACCAGACAATCAGAAATGTGTGTCTAGAACTTGGACTCCATTTGGAGCCATTTGAATTAAGGTGACAGGTGTTTCTGGTTCATTCAAAATTTGTTGAATATATGAAAATGTAAAAAAAAAGATTCCCAAGCATAAAATTTGGGGAAGCTTCCCACTAAGGGGTAGGGGAAAGGAGAGGAGTAGCAGTGAAAACAGAGAAGATGGTAAAGGAGAAGAAGCCACAAGAATGAAAAGTCATCAAAAATACAGAGAAGAGGATTTTCAGCAGGAAAGCTTTCTTCAGCATCCAATACTTATAAATTGCGAAAGAAGGTAAGAATGTAAATTGCCTAAGAGTGGGTGTAGGGAATAGAGGCAGACTGTGGCTAGCTTAAACAGAAAAAGGAAGTGACAGAGAGTTCCTGAAGGATTCTGGAAGAGCTCCCAGACAGTCATTGGGAGAGATTAACAAGAAAGGCTCTGGAAGAGAAGGAACCAGAGGAGAGCTGGTGTCCTTCTAGGAATTCACAAACCCTGCTCTAGGCAACACAGCCTTTAATGCAACTTTGCCCCATTGAATTCTGGGCCTCTCAATCCAGACTCCAAATCCCAGCCCAGGTTGTGTCTGTCTCCTTCCCTGGGACAGTCAGCTTTGGCCAAGGGAGCAGTGTCAGCAAAGCTAGGAGGTCACCCCAGCTGGAGTCTAGCTCATGGAACCTAGCACTGATCATAAAAACTCAATATTCCGATAGAAAATTCTCATTGAAAATTAATCAGTTGATCCCCTATCAGGGCAAACATTGCTAATTGTCTATCCAATTTCTTCATTTTGTTTTATTTTTGAAATTTCCTTTCACTACAAAATGCATTTATTTCCAGCTAAAATTCTCCAACTGCATATATGGATATATATCATAAGGTCCTTCTTTGATGAATGTCCTGTTTACAGTGGCCATTTCTAATTTTAAAATGCATACCAAACGAAACATCTCCGTCCCCTACAATACAATGTAAATAAACTGCTAGTATATAAGCCATAAGCCTGGTTGTTTACATGAGTGGTGTGCGATTCTTCACTGAGGAGCCTGGAGCACTAATGACGAATAGCCCCACGATGAGATTCCATGAGTAGCAGGCAGCAAGCACCTCTAGTTCATCTGCTGCTTGTGTGGATAGTTGCTGTTGTGTCAGGAAGTCCTGTGTGATAAAAGAGTGAAGTGCAGATGAAGAAGTGTGACATATGCAGCGTGGAGAGGCATTTCACAGAACGCAAGCACCCTCCAGGTGAATTAATGGACAGTGGAATGAAAGCTTAGTGAACACTAATCTGTTTACACTATCCCACTGGGCACTCAATAAATATTAAGGTAAGGGTAAGAGAATAAACAGGAATGTTGCCTTGGTGCCCAACATCTCCCTTCAAGATTGGGCCTTGGTTATGGATATTTTGCATACCATTTTCTATTTAGAAAGCCATCCTTCTCCTTATCTTTAGATTCTTCATTAGCATTCAGTGACTTCGGCACACTGTCACCATTGGTCCATGTCTGGCCCTCTTTAATTCATTTTATTATACCATTGACAAGAATAAAAATAATAAAAATTTAAAATTTCAAAAAAAGAAATACAATGGTTTGTATACCCCTCCTGTAAATTTGATTAATGTATGGAACTAATCCTTAGAGATAAGCTTTCTCTTCACAGATCAACAAAATTAGGCTTTTGGTCTGTGTGGGTAAATTGAGGCCACAATGCCACCTTGGAAAGCCTGTGACATCAATAGTGGCCTTATCCTGGCAGACATGCTCCTATCATCATTGCTTGTTTTCTGCTGTAGCCACTGCAGACCCAAACGCTTATCTTCCCACACAGCCTGTCTGGATCAATGAAAAATACTGGCAGAACAAACACAACTTCCACAACATATAGTCACAGTAAAAAAATCCATTTCTTAGTTTTCAGTCTTTTGCTTATATGCCAGGGGATATTAGTCAATCATTTCTGAGGTGCAAGAACTAAAAATAGCTACCATATAGTAAGCACATTAGTTTGTATCATCTCAACAAATCTCACCATGACCTGCTCGGCACCCAGTGAGAATAAGCTTCTGGTACCTCAGCCATGGTCACAGCCTATGTCTTCACCTATTTGAGTTTGCCACGTTGCGACCTCTGTTTCACTGTGCCCCTGATCTTGGCTCCTCACCTTTCATCCCAGCAGTGCCACAGTGCAGGGCTCCAGGTTTGACTCTGATCCCTCTGAACACCCTCAGCCACGTTTGCCCCTGCCCATCAGAGCAGTCTCGCAATGACTTACCTACCTGGATCTAGGCTGGGACACAGGTGAGCAGCCACTGTCCTGGCTGCAACCAGTAAAGTCAGCATCCCCTCCACAGTTGGCCCAACCGCTCTAGAGGGCAATCCAACCCCTCACTTTGGCACCTCTTCCTGTTGCTCTCACACCTCAGATGGGGCTGCCACCTCCACACTCTCCCGTGAGGATCACAGTACCAGGGTTATCATTATTAATATGATGATGATGATGATGATGATGATGATGATAATGATGATATCCATTCAACCAGCAGGTCTTTAATTATTTTCTTTGAATGCAATTTTAGTTTTCCTGGGAAGGAAGCCTGACCAGTCACATAAAAACAGAAAAGGAACCAAATAGCACCAAAATCAAGAGTGACTGACTTGTCCTGATTTTCCCAGGACTTTCGATTTTAGCATTAAAAAGTCCCTCATCCCTGGAAACCCCTCAGTCCTGGGCAGCTGGGACAGCTAGTCACCCCGCCACCTCTAAAAAAGAGAGCACTGTGGTGGCAGAAGATCATCAGACAGCCTCGAAATTAACACTTTCATTCATTCAAAGGTCTTTTCTAAGGAGACCTTTCTCCAATTCTATTGAAAGATTAAAAAAAATAACAATTATTAACAACATCTGTACTAATACATTTACTGAGTGATTACAACAGTCTAGGCAATGTGGTAAGTTAACGTAGCAATGCTGTGAAATCACTATTATTGTTCCGATTTTCAGATTTAAAAAAAAGTGAATATCAGAACAGTCCACAGGGTCCCACCCTCAGGCCTAACCCCTGGTGTGTTTGATTCCAAAGCTCATGCACTTAATGATTTATGGGGTTAATATTTTATGTTAGGGAAAAAGAGAAAGAGGTGAAAGGGTTGCATGTCTGAGTCACATTAAGGTCAGGTTCCGATGCCATTTATCTGGACAAAAGTAGAAACTTTAAAAACAACTGACAGTTTATTTTGTAAATTACAACCAAAATAATTATTTTGGTAACTGTAGACTAGAAGGATACTCCCGTCCCACAAATTCTTATCCTCAATCAATAGCCCACATTAATTTTTTTGAGGGAAGAATACTAGAAGCATTCTACTACAGTCAGGGAGAAGACAAGCATCTTACCACTACTATTATTCAATTTCATCCTAGAAGTTAATAAATATTGAAAAAGTGTCAACATAATTATTATTCGTTGCAAACCATGGCTTGTCTACCCAGAGAAGTGAAGAAAATCAGATGAAAAATGGCTAGCTCTAATAAAAGACTTTGCACATATATCCAGAAGAATGTGCTTCAACAATATTAACCACTGGAAATTTCTAGTCTGGGATAATGGGGGAGTTTTCTTTTTTTCTTCTCCTTGTGTTACAGATGACATGCTAGGAGTTCAAGAAAGACCAAAAGAATTATCCTGAGAAGTGACTCTTCCCAGCAATAACCTACTGTTGTGCTACTGAGCTCAGGTCTGACTTGAAGGAAAGGAACCTGGGGCTCTAGGGCAGCAACTGTTAACAGGGAGGCCAGGAGCTCCAGTGTCTAGACAGACAGTTGAGTTGGCCCTTGAGTGTTCAAGGGCCCTAGAGACAGACTGCTGTCTGCAGAAGAGGCCCCAGGGGGAGAAGGTGGCGGCAGCTTTGGGTCTGTAACTGGACACGTGAGCCTATCGGAACTCAGAGGTCAGAATTGTTCTAATACCCTGCAGGGTCTGTGCTCGGGAAATGAAGCACTGAGTAATGCCATCTAGAGTGACCATTTAATGATGAACTTGGAAACTTATTTGAGGCTGGAACAGGACTCTTTTAATAATGACACTCGGTGGCAACTGAGACTGTCCTGGGTCAACCAGCATACGTGCTCAGGGTTGTGCCAGCTCGGGGCAGCCCCGCATTTGCCTCAGCTGGACACCTCTGCTGCTCCCCCTTGTGGTTCCAATTGGCATTGTGGGACACGATTCCCGGTGAGGTGACCGTAAGAGTCTCAGCTTCTCTCGGACACGTTGTTTGCTAACTCTTGGGTTGCTATAAGACTCAGAGACTGGGGCTTGGGCTCCATATTGCAGGGAAGAACTGCATCATATGTATTCATATATATACACATATATATACACACATATATAAGTGCGCATGTGTAAGTGCGTATATGTACGTGTACTTGTGTGGGTACATTGTGCACTTATTTATACTGGGGATATACTTTCTTGTATTTTAAAACTTTCATTTGAAAACATATGCCATTTCTGTAATGATAGTTCACTGAATTTCCCCAGGCGATGGGTATTAATAAGGCTACCTCGTCATAAATTCTGTTTTCCCTGGCTTGTTTTCCTATACACTCTGATCTCCTAGCCCCTGAGAGTCATCGGGAGACATCATATGTGCTTAACAAACCCCACTCTCTGCACCACCCCCAGCTGCCAGGTGAAGAACCAGCATCTCGGCTGTGACTCAGAAATCACAGAGGCTCTCCTGGGTGCCAAAGCCAGGCAACTCGGAAACTGCTGCCTGTGGTTATGCAGGTTCCCATGCGGAACAGTGTGGGAGGGAAAACTTACTCTTTTAACTGTATGACTGTTGTGCCTTTTAAAACTTTCTCTATGTACATAACAGCATTCTTTCAGAGTTAGAAATAATTTAAAAAATTTTTAAAGCTGTGTAGGTAGCCCTGGTGGGCTGCTAAGTTGGTTGGAGCATCATCCTGATGTGCCAAGGCTTTGGGTTTGATCAGAGCACATACAAGAATCAACAAATGAAGGCATAAATAAGTGGAACAACAAATTTCTCTCTCTCTCTCCCCCCATTTCCTCTCTCTAAAATCAATTTTTGGAAAAATTAAAACTATGCAGGTAGCTTTATAGCAGTCAGCTAGAATGGCTCTCTGGTTTCTATGTTATACTCTGATAGTAAAAGCAAGAGCAGGCTTGCCTGTGCATCAGCATGTTCCAGAACAGCCCTGTCATTTTTTTACTTCTTGGTCCTTGCTATGCTCAAGACTAAGGCAGGCATGCAGAGGCCCGGGGACAGAGTCAAATGCCAGCCACTAGCTCAAATTCTGGCTTCCTGCTGATGGTTAAGGCTTTGTACCCTGAGGAGTCAAACTCACCCTGCCTGGCTTTTCAGCCTCAGCCCCTAACAAAAGAGTCCACCGGCCACCCAGAAACTACCAGACAGGCCCAAGATGAGTGAAACACAAATAGGGGATCCAATCAAGATTTGACATGAGTCTAAGGAAAAAAAAATTTAAAAGAAGGTAAATACTCTGAGAAACAGCAGTCATAACTGAACATTGTTTATGAAACCCTGTAAAGCGTTCTTGACTGAACCACATAATGCTTAACCAAACTCCTCCTCCCCTCTTCAGGTAGTTCAGCTGCAAGCACACATTTCTGTTGCTAGCATTGTGGTAACCAGAGTGGGACCCTCAGTCCCCGTGAAGCCGCTAGGAAGTGGGGTAGTCTCAGGTACTCTACAGACTTGTAACAGTGCCTGGCACAGAATGAATGCTTAATACATTAGCTCTTTTTTATTATTGTTGTCATTTCTACAAACTCAAGTGACTTAGAGTACCCAAAACTGAAATCCATTTTTGTAAATCTGGGGTTTAGCTATCTCAAGGGAGCAACCATGACATCTCAAGGCCATATGTCAGAGTTTTCACAGTAATTTCTCTCTCTAGCACAGCAGGATCTTCTTTCAGAAGCTTCTAACTGTTCAACGAAAACCATGATCAAGATAATACTCCAGGCTCTGCTGTCACCTAGTGGACAATTAATGAATACAAGCTGCTCTCAGTAACACCTCAGTGTGGTCATTGTTGGCTGGTCCCCTTTGACTTGCATTGCGCACATCCCATCACAGTTCCAAACCCGGACCACGCGGTCCCTGTCTGTGCTGATGCGCCCTGTTTTCATCTTTTTCCAAAAGAGCACCAAGCACCTGATCCTGTGTGAGCTGCCTTGTCATAAACCAGTGATGCCTAGAGAACATGCTTGGCAATTGCCAGGTCTCCTGGCCTCTGGAACACATGGTAAGCCTTTGACAAATAACTGCTGGATAAATCTTTGCCTCAATAATTAATTATAAACAGGCCAAAACAAACAAACAAATAAACCCACTCAAAACAGAGAATGAAAAACAAAAGCTACCTAATCACATTTCCCTTTAGAGTTTGTCAGATATGTTCATATATTGTCATTTATTCTCAGAAGAAAACTATAAAATAGACTGTTTTTTTTATTTTAAATGGGGAAATTGCTTCTTGAGAAGCAATTGGTCAGCACACAGTCAGGAGATCAAACAAGAAAATCAAAGCTGTTTTCTCATTCCAGATTCTGAGCTCTACCGGCATTTCCTTTGGAGGATGCTGTGGGTGGCTCATCATGGAGATACCAGGAAGGAGGGAACATCCTCATTTGGATTTGAGAGAAAAGGGGAGAACCCTGTATGGGAGTAAGTTAAGCTCCCCACAGGCACTGGTAGGAAAAGATATCCACCCCCACTCAGGGCTGGCCCCAGCCTGTCCGCATCCCCTGCCTGCTGCTTCCTCTGGGCTCCTACTAGTTGAAACAACTCCCTTTTCAGCTTCTCCAGCCTTCCTCTGTCCATGGACAAATCCCTTTCAACTTTAAAAATCAAAACAAAACCCCACCTTCCTAACTGTTGCTGTGCATTCTGGAGTATTGCTCTCCCGCCCTTCAGAACAGGCTTAATCAGAAGAGGCAGCTCAGCACACGTCACCCCCACAATTTTGCTAATGCACCACAGCAAGGCTTTAACACTGACCTCACTCCCCTTCCCTAGACATTGCTGCTGCCCAGGTCAGCAAAGATCAACTACTCGCCAAAAATGGCGGACTTTTTGGATGTCTGCTTTACTCCTCAAGGCATTTCACACTGTTGAGTGTGGCCTCCTTACTGAAATTCTGTCCTTCCTTACTCCTGAGGCATGGCTCCCCTGGGTCCTCCTTCATGGGTGCCATTTCTTAGTCTCCCTTGTGGGGGCCACTCTTGTTTTCCAAACTCCCTCAAGACAACTCTCAAGGAAGTAACACCACTGGACACTTAATCCATGTCTTAGCCTAGACCTCCCCTCGGAGCCCCTGTCTCCTGGACCTTCCTGAACGCCTCCAATGTACTGAATCCAAACGGTACCCATCACCTTCTGTCCACCTGCTGCCCAAACCAGGGAAATGAAAGTTATCAACAGAAAAAAAGGTAACACTGGAAAAAAAAAAAAAGAGTGGGAGACTCCTGGGTGTCAAGGGAGAAAATAATTTTTATGTCATCTGGCTGGAGGGAGTGCACCCAAAGCTTAAAATATTTTCTCATTTTTTTAATTTTGCAAGTTTCAAACTTACAGAACACTTGCAAAATCACAACAGTGAACACTCATATCTCAGTCACTGAGATTCACCAATGGCTAATACATTTGCTTTATGTAACCCCTTTTATAACTATTTTATTGGTGTTAATGTTATCAAGAAATCATTTGATAACAAGTTGCAGACCACATGACTATCTACTCCTAAACACTTCACCATCTACCTTTTCAAAACAGGGATATTCTCTTATGTGGATCAATGATCGTTTAGAAAATTCAATGATGATGGAACTCTATTATGCGATATGCAGTTCATAGACAAATTTTAACCGTCGTCCCAATAACATCCCTTATAGCAATATGGGTTTTTTCCCTAACTGAGCACCCAGGAGGCAATGATGCCTTGCCTCTAGTTACCATGGCTCTTTAATGTCCTTTAATCTAGAATGCTTCCCCAGCATTCCTTTGTCTCTTCTGACACTGATGTTTTTGAAAAGTACAGACCAGCTGCTTTGCGGCTTGTCCTTGAATTTGAATTAAGATAATAATCAACCTGGGCAGTGAGAGAAGTGGGGCAGATCTGGAGGTCTCCTTTTCTGCCTACAAATGAAAAAAGAAAGTGACATAATTTTTCAGTGTCCCCAAAGTCATGACATGAAAATACAATTATTTTCCTACCCATCCTACCACTTTTAAGGGGAGACTTTGTGCCCTTCTTTGCAGCAGGGCTGGTCACTGCCTGAGCAAAGGGGGCCTGTGGAAATGGGAGGAATTCCTTTACAAAGGAGCCTGCCTTGCTCATGCTGCTTTGTCTCCAGACTGAAGCTGAGAAGCAGAGAGAGCTTCTGTGTCCTGTCCAATCCCAGCGCTACCTGGATTGCCCTCACAGTGGCAGTATAGCCTTAGTTAGCAGATGTTTATCACCTGGCTGCACTGAATGGGCATTGCTTAGCTAGGCGGCAGCATCCAGCCTAGGCCCTTTGCAGATGAATGCCAGCATTTCTGCCACGTGCAATTAGGACACCAGTCGTTAATTCACTCACTCATTCATTCATTCATTTCATTTCTTCCTCACTGAGCAGCCATGAATCAAAAACCTACTGTTTGTAGGAGCTCTGCAAGAAGTGCTGGGGTACAAAGATTTAATTTAATTTAATTAATTAATTAATTTTTTTTTTTATATCATGCTGCAAGACCTCCAGGAGCTTAATCTGATTGAGAGATTTGAAAATAGCAAATGTTGTGTAACCAGTAAGCGTGTAGCCTAGTAGGGTGACAGGGAAGTGCTACGTGGTGGACAGAATCCTTCAGATCTCAGATTGAATGAGGCTTCTGTGGAGATACCTGCCTTGGCCCCTAGATGAGGTTGTGCACTCCTGTTCTCTGCGTCTCAGATCCCTGTACTTCTCCTACCGTAACACCCAGTGCATTGCACTATTGTTTCTTATGTAATTGTTTATCTTTCCTGAGAGATGTAACAAGCTACTCAAACACAGCAATTGTTTCTGTTTTATTTCTTCCTACATCCCCAACACCTATCATGAAGGGTCGAAGGAGGTATTTGACAAATGCTTATTGAATAGAGTCCAGCCCAAGTATAATTGTTCCATGACAACCCAAGTGGAAGAACCATCATGTGTCTTCATACTTATAAACCAAATCAACTCTCGGCTTCCCAAGATAACCAACAAGTCCAATATTCTTTCGTTATTATTTTTGCATACTTCATGCTTTATGTTTTAAATTATATTTTATTGCTTGTACTATTACAGTTATCCCAATTTTTCACCCTTTGCTCCCCTCCACCCAGCCACCCCACTCCCTCAGGCAATCCCCATACTATTGTCCATGTCCATGGGTCATGCATATATGTTCTTAGCTTCTCTATTCCCTATGCTATATTTTACATGCCCATGACTATTCTGTAACTACCTATTTGTACTTCTTAACCCCTTCACATTTTTAGCCCATCCCCCTGGCTCTTCTCCCATCTGGAAACCATCAAAATATTCTCTGTACGTATGATTTTGTTTTTATTTTGCTTGTTCATTTTTGTTTTTTAGATTCAATTGTTAGCAGGTATGTATTTATTGCCATTTTATTGTTCATAGTTTTGATCTCCTTGTTCTTGAAGGAGACCCTTTAACATTTCATATATGAGTGGTTTGGTGGTGGTGAACCTCCTTTCACTTTTTCTTGTCTGGGAAACTCTTTATCTGTCCCTCTTCGATTCTAAATGACAGCTTTGCTGGGTAATCTCAGTTGTAGGTTCTTGCTTTTCATTACTTTGAATATTTCTTGCCAATCCTTTCTAGCCTGCAAAGTTTCTATTGAGAAATCAGCTGACAGTTTTATGGGAGTTCCCGTGTAGGTAACCAACTCTTTTCTCTTGCTGCTTTTAAGATTCTATCTTTATCTTTAACCTTTGGTATTTTGAGTATGATGTGTCTTGGTGTGGGTCTCTTTGGATTCATCTTGTTTGGGATTCTCTGAACTTCCTGGACTTGTATGTCTGTTTCCTTCATCAAGTCAGGGAAGTTTTCTGTCATTATTTTTTCAAATAGGTTTCCAGTTTCTTGCTCTCTCTCTTCTCTTTCTAGCACCACCATTATGCGAATGTTGGTACACTTGAAGTTGTTCCAGAGGCTCCTTAAACTATCTGCATTTTTTGGGGGGGGATTCTTTTTTTCTTCTTGCTGTTCTGATTGGGTGTTTCTTGATTCTTTATATACAAAATTGCTGATTTGATTCTCAGCTTCATTGACTCTACTATTGATTCTCTTTGATTTGTTCTTTTTTTAAATTAGTGTATCTGTCATTTCTGACTGGATATTTTTTATGCTGTTGAGGTTCTAAGTTCATTGAGCATCCTTATAACCAGTGTTTTGAACTCTGCATATCTAACTGCTTTCTTTTTCTCTATTTTGCTTAGCTCTTTTTCTAGAGTTTTGTTCTGTTCTTTCATTTGGGCTGTGTTTCTTTGTCTTCTCATTTTGGCAACTTTCCTATATTTGTTTCTATGTATTAGGTAGAGCTGCTATATCTTATGGGCTTGGTAGAGTGACCAAATGTAGTAGGTGTCCTGTAGGGTCCAGTGGCACAGTATCATTATTACCCACGGTGGATAATTACCCAAGATGCATCTACCATATAAGCTATATATACCCTTCTGTTGTAGTTTGAGCCTTGATTGCTGTTGGCACATCCCTTGGCAGCCACTAACTATGTTCTGTCCAGGGTTACACAGCATAAGCTATGAAGTGATCTGCAGATGGCTGCTATTTGTGCTGGGCTTGGAGGTGCCCAGATGAGGTCAAGCTGTGAACCGATGCTGCCTGCTCTTAGTACTGGGCCTGGGACAACTAAATAAGAAGTATGAGGCTTGCTGATGTAAGATGCTGCTTGTTTGAGAGAATTTAGAAAAATCTGAAGCATGGACTAAGACAAGCCATTTTTTATGGAAAACACTGGAAACAGCTTGGTGGGCCTGAAAGCTGGGTGGGGCAGAGCCTCAGGGAATCACAAGAGTTGGGCAAACAGAGAGATAGTGTGAACCGCATTGATGGAGTCTCAGATATACACCCTGCCTGCTCTATCTGTGTGGGGAGGTCTCAGAAAAGGGACAGTGGGCTCTGCCAGCACTTTTTCCTGGGAGAAAGCTACCCCCCCAGCTTTCGCTCTGATGCTGGACAATTCAGTTCCTCCCTATATGTTCCTGGTGCTTTTCAATCTGCTGTCTCCATGCTGGAGCTCAGAGGTAGTGAGTCTGAGTGAGTCCTTTAAGGGGAAATACCAAGAAGTCAAGCAGTTTCTGTCCTCCACAGCCTCAATCCTTGCTGGTTTTTATAGCCAGAAGTTACGGGGATTTATCTTCCTGGCACTGGAACCCTGGGCTGGAAGACCTAGTGTGGGGCTAGGATGCCTCTCTCCTGAGGTATCCCTCCTGATTTTTATCTACCACACATGGCTGTGGCACCAGCCCATTCCACCCCTCCAACCAATCTCAATGTGGTTTCTTCTTTAGTTCTGTAGTTGTAGGGCTCCCATTCAGCTTGATTTCTGATGGTTCTGAATGATGGTTCTTCTATAGTTTAGTGTAATTTTGGCATGTTTGTGCAAGAAGGCAAGCCATGTTTACCTATGCCACCATCTTGTCTGGAAGTCCTTCTTTCATAATTTTTAAAATTTTCTTCTACTCCCTGATTTATAGCCAAATTCCAGAATTTTGGTGATTGTGTAGTGAGGGAAAGGGAGGTGAAAGGCCTCTGGCCCATACCCCTGCCTTCTGTGTTGTCCATAGTGGCTGTGGAGCTCTGGTTACCAGTAGGGCTTGATGTTCTGGGTAGGTTATAGCTAAACCACTCATAGCTTTATCACTCTGATTCTTGCCAGCAGCATCTCTTCCCTAATTCCTGTCCCTCTGTAATTCTGCTTATGAGTTGTGCTCATGTGCAAGGTGAGTCCCAGAAAACACATACACCTCACACTTCCCAACCTTTGACAAGTCACTTCTAAGGCAAGGCCATTCCACATTTCCCTCCTCTCCCTCCTTGGGTAATTATCCTAAGCAACTTTGTGACAGCCTGCGCTATCATCTTGGGAAGGGGAAAGATATTTTCCAAACTAATACTGATGAGTTTATAGCTTCAAAAAAAGACAAGATATCAATTAATTCTCAACAACACTCCCTGTGTATGAAATCACTCTATGAGTGAGTATGTATTTTTATAGAGCACTTTTTTACAAGGACATTTCATATTTCTGTCTTAAGGTCATTGAACTTTTGTAACTCAAAAAGCACCTATTACATCTAACCTAGTAGCTTCTTTTGATCTCAGAAAAGAATGCCTATTTCCTTATGAAGATTAATGGAGGTGCATTTGAATGCACTTTGGGAACTAAAAGTACTATACAAATGTAAAATATTGTTGGTATTAACTAATGATTTTTGTATTTTACAGCCAGAGGAGAGATGACATGATAAATGACTTCTTTGATGTGCTTTCCAATTCTCCCATAATAGTTTTTTTTTTTTTTTTGCTAAGAACTGTCCTTCAGCCATCCATTATTCTAGAATGATCTGTCCTCCCTTAAAAACATCTATGCACCAGTGTTGACTTCTTTTTCTTTCTTTCATACTGGTTTCTGATCCAAACCTCAGACTCTGAGATGCTCAACATGAAATCACGTTGAGGGGAATAGATAGAGGGATTTTAAAAACTCTAAAGTTCTACAATGTATCAAAAGTTCTGTATGCTAATAATAGTAAATACTTGATTTCTCCTCTGTACATTCATTCACACATCCATTTGAATAATATTTATTTAGCACTTACTCTGTTTAAGATACCATTTTAAGCATTTCTTATGTTTATAATTGTCTACAAATATACCTACTCAATATTCTGGTAACACCTGAGATTCAGCATACTGATCTAGCTCACAGTCCTCTCCCCACTGCACAATCCCCAGCACTGTAAATTCTGCCAGGGCACCACTCACCAGCTACTTCATGCTTTTCTCTGCTTTATCTCAGTGTCCTTGGATGCCTGTGCTAATGTGCCTCTACTTCTATATCAAGGTTCTTGACTGACACACAGTTTACTGGGTTTATATTGGTTGTTAGAGGAGAACATTCAGAAGTTCTGAGATAAAACAATGAGAAACAGTGCATGCAGATACAAAGCAACAGAATAAAAAGCCAGTGAAGTATAAAATAAAAGTGTTGATCTCATGAAGCACGACCTGTTTTTTCTCTAACTGTAGAAAGATATCCATCTTGGCTTGGCTAAGTGCAGAGTTAAATCTGGGACAAATATTCAAGGTTAATGTGCACTTTGACATTATGAGTGTAGAGGGATGGTTTAATTTTGATAAAAGGTGGCCACCAACGTGCATGCCTGTTACGTTCTCTCCCAGGTCATTCCTCCCTTCTGCTTTTCTGGAAACTGACTTGTTCCCCCTTTTCTTGAACCTGTGACCCTCAATTCACATACTGTGGTGTGAGTGATCATATTTACAATGTGACCCTATTTTCTAGTTATAGCTTTCATATACAGGAATGGTATCTGATGTGGGCATTTTAGAACTGGGAGTGAGAGGGAGAGAGCAGCCTTCATGCTTTCCTCTAAAATCCTAAAGCGGTGGGCAGTCAGATTCCAGCATGAGGATTGCGAAAGCAAAAAATGATACAGACAGAGTAGCGGCTACAACTAACTGTGTTGAGTCTCGCGAAAGCAAAAAATGATACAGACAGAGTAGCAGCTACAACTAACTGTGTTGAGTCCCGCTATGGGACAGGCATGGCTGGGAGTGCTTGATGTGCATCACACTTTGACTCCTCACGTGCATTTTATAGAGGAAGGCCCTGAGGCAGAGAGGTTCAGAAACCTGCCAAACTGAAACAGAAGTGAGTGGATTGGGGATTATCAACCCAAATATTCTGACTCTGAAGCCCGCATGTAACCACTGTGCTATGTCACTTCTCATGCTATCTAGGTCTCAAGCCCACCAATTTCTGCCTCCTTTTCATCATCTGATTGTGACCTCAGTTTGGGAATTGTCTGCCTTCTTGCCTTCTTCCAGCCTTGGTTTTCCCCATTCAGAGAACAATTTAATTCCTTCTCTCTCT